>JAOXJP010000015.1:4336551-4354497 GCA_025762735.1 Platanus orientalis | reverse complement strand
AAGAGAGGAGAAGAAGACATAATTTCGTGCATAGGCACATCCCTTTTATAGTGAAAAAGTGAAAGATGCCAAAAGATATCCAAATTTTCAGCATTCACGTCCTTCCATATTTACTCGAGATTGCCTTCTATTTTTGACATTGAAATCATTGGAATTGGAAAAAAAATCATGAAATACAAATTTGTAGATAATCGAATCTTCTTTCCAACCCCACCAGCCTTGCCTTAATCCAAATTTTGAGTCAAAAGTTATGGCCAAAATACCGAACATGACTCAAAACTCATTTTCTAGCGAATTTTTTAAAAAATGTATGAAGTGAAGATTTTTTTGCTCATGGGCCCCACACGTTTTTGACTTGTTTGCCCCATGAGTGAGCTGGTCCAATGTCTAATCATCTTTCTCTGTCAATCTTGACCCTTGAATTTCCTTGAT
Organism: Platanus orientalis; assembly: GCA_025762735.1. Taxonomy (NCBI): domain Eukaryota; kingdom Viridiplantae; phylum Streptophyta; class Magnoliopsida; order Proteales; family Platanaceae; genus Platanus; species Platanus orientalis. The sequence goes on along the minus strand of JAOXJP010000015.1, from coordinate 4,354,065 downwards.
GCTTGATATTTACTTGATTGGATTGGGCGATGGTGATCTCCATCATCTTTTGATATCATCTCCATTGACAGGCTTTGTTAATGGGCTTCAAACTTTAATTTGGCTTTTTCTTGAGATCCTACAAGAAAAAATACATAATTTAATATAAGTACACATAAAATAAATGCGATAATGCTTATTTTGATTATGATTATTATGTAATTTTAAGCAATTATCACAAACCCTTTCCTATAGAGTTGATCTTCAAGAAGTACATAATTTAATGTTATTATTTCAATTTGTCTCCCCACTTTTTGGCAAGGATCCATTAAATAACTAATGATTGGATTCCTCCAATCATCTAGTTCATATTTGATGGAACATATTTCTAACCCTCCTTCCCTTTCTTTCATAGATGGTAATGGTCTTTTGACCACCTCCACTATCCTTTGGTTTATCCCATCATGGATTGTTAATCCAGAAGCCACTTAGGCCATTTTGTTGCACTCTCTTAGAAGAAATTTGAGAGTTATATCATCAAATAATTCCCACTAGTTGAATCGCTCTAGTGTAATATGGGGTTAATGACCACCTATTACATATGTATTCTCCGATCAACTATTTAATCACTAATTAGGAATCCCCTATAATTTCAACATGTCTTGTTCCCATTTGGAGGAGGATTTTCAATCCTATTATCAATGCTTCATACTCTGCTTGGTTGTTGGTGCACTCAAAATCCAATTGATAGGCATATTCTATCTTAACTCTAGACGAGGAATTATTACAATTCTTATGTTGCAGGACTGTTCAATATTAGATCCATTAAATTTTAATTGCCATGGATTATAAAACAAAGCTAGCACTTCGAAATATTCTTTAGCATCTACCTCATCAACCTTTTGGGGAGGATCTGCCAAAAAATCTGCCAATGCTTAGCCCTTAACAGCTTTTTGTGGTACATATTTGATTCAATATTTTTTCAAAGACAACATCCATTTTCCTATTCTACCACGCGAAATTGGCCTAGGCAGCATATATTTCATTATGTTCATTCTTGCAATCAAATACACAGTATTTTCCAAAAGATAATATCTTAACTTTATAAGTGAAAAATACCAAGTAAGACAACTTCTCAATTGGTTAATACCGCTTGCCTACATCATTTAATGTTCTACTGAGATAATAAACTACCTACGGGTTTCCTTCATCATTATCTTGTGCTGAAAATGCACCAATGGATTCTTCTGTGGCAAAAATTTAAAGTTTCATGGGATGATCTTTCTTGGGGGGAATAATCATTGGAGGCGTTGAAAAATACTTCCTATTGTCATTGAATGTCTATTGTTTTTCTTCCTTTCAAATAAATTCTTCCTCGTGCTTTAATTTAATCAGCAAAGAGAACACGTGAGGTTTTCTTGTTGAATTGGATATAAACCTACAAAGGAAGTATATTTGTCCTAAAACTCTTTACAATTCTTTTTTGTTATTTAGTGGATCTGTAGCTTGAATAGTTTTAACTTTATTCTTATCCACTTCAATTCCACTATGATGGACTAAGAATCCCAAAATGTTTCCTACAGATACACCGAATGCACAATTAAGATGATTCATGTTTAACTTATATTTCCTCATCATCTCAAATGCCAACCTAAGTTCTTCCAAGTAATTTTTATTTGTTTTTTATTTAATTACCTCATCATCAATATAAGCTTCCATGAACTGACTAATCATATCATGAAAGATCACATTCATGGCTTTTCAATAAGTGGCATCTACATTTTTCAATCCAAATAACATAATTACCCAGGCATATGTGCCTAAGGCCACTGGACACCTAAATACAATTTTAGGGACAACTTCTTCCGCAATAAAGATTTGGTTATAACCTGAATGGCTATCCATAAAGGACAATATCTCATGCATGGCTACTTCATAAATGAGTAAATCTACAACTGGCATAGGATATACATCATTGGGTGTAGCTAAATTTAAATTACAAATTCAATGAAAATTATAATCTTCCCTTTCTTCTTTACCGGTACAATATTAGACAATCATTTTGCGTACCTTATGGGATGGATAAAGCTAGCCTTTAGCAGCCTCTCCACTTTCTCTTTAACCTTTATCGTTACTTTTGGGGCTATTCTCGTAAATGTTGCTTAAATGACCTGAATCTATTTTTTTAGGTAACCGATGTTCCACCAAGCCTCTATCCAAGCCTAGCATTTTCATGGTAGTCCCACACAAACCAATCTGAATACCATTCTAACAAACTGATTAATTCGGCCCTAGTTTCTTCATTCAACAAGGTATTGATATATATGGGCTGAACATCTTATGTGGTGCTTATGTTGACTTCTTCCAAAGGATCCTGCACTTCGGCCTTGACGTTATCTAGCTTAGCTGGTGGCTTTCAAATCTTCCACTCATACATTTTCTCTAAGAAAATCAACTTCTTCATCCTCAGTTATGAATTTGGAAATTTCTACCAATTCTTTATCTAAATGAATCCTTTTGACTAATTGTTTGGCCCTATAGGCTAGAAATTTCTTAACGGCCTATCACATGGCCACTTCTTCTTTTTCTTTCTTTGAATCAGCTATACAAGTTCCTTTGTTTTAATTGGGATAAGAGGTAGCACATCCGCCTCTGGAGGATTTCCTTTGATTTACTCAAGTTCTTCCTTTGTAAATATTTTTGTATGATATCCTTTAGATATTGCTCCTTGAGTTTAATAAGGGTGACATTTTTATCATAAAATGTTGCTTCTTTCAAATTGGATTCGGCCATAAATGGTCGCTTATCAACCTGGACTGTCTCAACTTCATCCCCATTCCAAAATATTAGTGATTAGTGTAGTAATGATGGGACACACCAGTTAGAGTGTATCTAGTATCTTCCTCATAAGGCATTGTAATGAGACTGGGATTCCACAATGAAAAACACAAACAAATGTAATTCCCTAAATTCCCATCCCTAGACGAGACTCTGGTGTATTAATCTTTTGAACACTCTTCTTACTCAAGGCCCTTCTCAAGAAAATATTGTAAAAGGGTCCTTAAAAAATTTTATTTTCTTTACCATTAAATCCTTGTATTTAATTAAATCATACATTACCTTTCATAAACATAGAGGAAAATAAATTTCTAACCATACCATTACTATATGCAACGGAATCTAACTTCTAAATCATTAACATCATAGTGGAAGGAATCTAATTATTAAAAATAAAATCCCTTTAAATGACTTTAATCCTTTAAATAAGCTTATCATAACTAAATCTGAATCAATCCCTCATAACTTCATAACATAAAAATCCCCAACTTGGGTCCATAAACATAAATTGAAATAAAGGGTTTGAACATATAATTAAAATAAATAACAAAAAGTAAATCTTCTAACCCATCCTTCTCTTTGCATTATATCATGTCTCATAGTGCTCCATGGGCTATCTGCTAACAGTGTATATAGAGAGAGCTAATCTGAAAAAACAACATTATAGATAGATGAGTCCATAGTTCGCAGATAATAACATAAAGGCTACAACAGAATATGAGTCAAGACTTAACATAAGTATTTTTAAAAAACTTTACTTACTTTATTGAAAACATAACTGAATTGAGATTTCTAAACATGCTGAAAACTCTTTATGCAATTTCCACACATTCTTATGCAATGACTTTAAAATCAAAATTTATTTTATTTATCTAAATTCTTATCTTATGTTCTTCCTTATACAAAGAGAAACTTAATACTTATACTTATCACACAAAAATCTATCATTCTTATACCAAACTTTACTTATGGAACTTCTAAAGTTCTAACACTTCTTTCACATATAATCTTCCGAGGATCTTAAAAACACTGATGTTCACTTGTTCATAACCATCTAATGGTCTCATAATACAATCATTTAAGCTTTCTTATTGTTGTGTGGAAGCCTAGATTTGGATTTTACGTAGCAAATAATAGAAGAAGAAATTAATGCAACTAGAAAACACATAAAGGAATAACAAGACGATTTAACGTGGCTCGGTGATGTGCCTATGTCCATGGGCAAAAACAGCTAGAGAGCTTTCACTATGAGTAAAACCAAAGATTATAATGAGCTTACGGCTGCCTCCTCTTCTAAAATCCTTGTTTTAGTCTCCAAGAGAAGAACCCCAAAACTTCCACACAAACCCTACAATGTAAGTTTATATAACCTAAAATACCCAACATTTCCAAAACGAAAATAGGTTAGTGGTTCTGTGTAACGCTAAGGCACAACTCTTAGTTGAGAGTCATGCAACTTAAAGCTACTACCTCAACAAATCTCCATCTTGGCTTTAATTCTACCAAGACTACATGATACAAAGAACTCTACTCTCATCTTCTCCACACAACCCCAAAGGGTAACTCTAGATACCAAAAATACTTGAATCTTTGACAAGATACAGAACCTGTGACATGTGCACCACACTCCACCTTGGCTCACATTCCAAGACCACCTTGGAGAAAAACTTGCACTTGTCCTTTTTAGTGAACTTTGTGTCATATGTACCTAGAACACACATCCACCTCAAACCTGAGTTGCATCTTGTCTGCTATCACCACAAAAAACCATTGGCCTTGAAGAACCACTGTTATACATCCCATTGAATCAATTCGATCCTAACACCATCCGACTCAATCAAACACGGCCAATACACATGTGTAGCTAACCTGAGTCGACTTACCTAGTTAACTCTAAAGAGGGACCTCAATCTATCCTCTCCAATTACAAGAACCTCCTCACCATCATCTACTGCCTGACCTGCATCATGTCTCTTTGTTGCATCCGTAAAAGAGACCCTACACCAGCGTTGGTTCTTACCTGCACCATATTTCCAACTAACCGTTGAGGCGAAATGAACACTATCAATCACTGTATTCCCCATCAAATGATACAAACCATCACCACACTTTTCTCCCTTCATCAAGACCAAACAGCCACGTGTAATTTTCATGGCTCCACCAGCAACTAAATACGTGCAACCCTTTGATTCCAACTGGTATAGGGATATCAAATTCCTTTGCATATTTATGACATACGTCACACCACTCAAAGTATAAACCACTCCACCAAACATCTTGATCTTCACCGTCCCAACACCCATGACATCATAAGTAGACCCATTACCCAAAGAAACAAAACCTGTCTTCCTCTATTCAAATATATCAAAGTAATCTTTTCTGGATCAAATATGAACAGGATAACCTGAATCTAATATTCATTCATCATGAGAAAATGTGTCCATACCTTTGGAGACTGTGAGAATATCTCAAATGTACTCATGTTCAACTGCCAACGTTGTATTAGGACTATCACCTTTCTTCATGTCAGCGCGCTCTAAACAATCCCTCCTCATGTCGCCATATTCTTTACAACAAAAACACCGCACACTGCCCTTTCCTCTAAACTTAGATCTAAACTAATCTTTATCACTCCCAAAACCTTTTTCCTTTATCCTTCCTCTTGCAAACAGACTTTCTACCTGCCCCTCACTCTTTTCTCCAAATACCTTCTTCCTCAATTCTCTAGAATGCAAGGATGTCTTAACACCATCCATGGAGATGATATCATTTCCATAGAGTAAGGTCATAACAAAGTGTTCATATGATGCAGGTAAATAGCACAAAAAAATGATGTTTGATCTTCATTGTCAATCTTAATACTAATGTTTTTCAAATCCATAAAGATTTTATTGAAATCGTTCATATGAGTTTTCACAGACATACCTTCTCTCATCCTCAATGTGTAGAGGCATTGTTTCAAAATAACATGTTCATGAGAGACTTGGTCATGTACAAACTCTCCAACTTGAGCCACAACCCATCTACAGACTCCTCTTCTACAACCTGTCGAAACACCTCATTGGTCAAGCACAATTAAATCGCACTCAGTGCCTTGAGGTCAAGTTCCTCTCTATCGTCTTTCAACATCATTGCAGGAAGATTTTCCTTTCCCATCAAAGCTTTAGTTAATCTTTGTTGACACACAAAGCAAGAGCAAGACGATTTAACATGGTTCAGCAATGTGCCTACGTCCACAGGCGAAAACGGCTAGAGAGCCTTCACTATGAGAAAAACCAAATATTATAATGAGCTTACAATTGCCTCCTCTTCTAAAACCCTTATTTTAGTCTCCAAGATAAGAACCCCAAAAATTCCACACAAACCCCACTTTAAATGTAGGTTTATATAACCTAAAATATCCAACCTTTCCAAAATGGAAACAAGTTGGTGGTTCCACGTGACGTTAAGGCACAACTCTCTGTTGAGAGTCGTGTGACTTAAAGACACTACCTTAACATTTTTATTCAACTCATCTAAAGTCTCCAATGAACTTCTTGAATCAAAAAGTCTTCTGATTAGGGACTTCTAATACATAGTGGTCATCTCACATACAAAACCTATGAGAAGGTCTCTGAATGGTTCTCATATATAAAACCTGTGAGTGGATTTCTTAATAGTCTGTCCCAGATACAAAACCTCTACAGGTCTCTGAATATACTTTCTCAGATACAAAATATCTGAGAGGATCTCTGAATAATCAATCCTAGATAGAAAACCTCTGAGAGGGTCTCTAAATAATTTGTCCCAGATACAAAACTCTAAGGGGGTCTCTAGATAATCTATCACAGATACAAAACCTCTGAGGAGGTCTCTGAATAGTCTATCCCAGATACAAAACCTTTAAGGGGGTCTCTGAATAATTTGTCTCATATGCAAAACCTTTAAAGAGGTTTTTTGATATATAATCACTATAGTGTCCATCTCTAACTACTACTATCTATGAAACACATATTCTACACGGGATCTCTAAAATAATAAACTACAATGGGTTTTATAACAATAACCACAATGGGTTTGATATATAGTCACTAACTTCTACAAAGATAACCTTTAAGGTATCTCAATCATTCATAGCTCTCATGAATCACATTACTTCCCTTTCATCTTCATATACAAATCATACTAATTTTTTTGAATTGTACTTTCTTATCAAAACTTACCTCTTAATACAAAACAATCACATGCTTTATCATAAATATAATAATAATATCATACACTAACATAAACCAAAACTTAACATGTTGTATCATTTATAATTTCATGATAATGAAAGCTTCAAACAAAATAATACATAACTAAGCATGGCATAGTTCACAATTTAGCATTATATGCATGTATGCATGATCCCTTCTAAACTTAACTTTTTCAAAAAAAAAATAATGTTTTCTAAAACTTATAATCTTATTAAAGATCACATAAAATCATGGTTGGTTCATCTTACAAAAACAAAAAATAGCTTAACTCAATCTAAGCACAACTTAAGAATGATGCTTCTTTAAAATCATGGTTAATCACAAACAATATTTATACTTGTAAAGAATTATATATGCCTTTTAATCCTTAATTAAAACTTTAGAAAATATTAATGTTCTTCTTCTAAACATGGTGAAAATAAGCTAAACAATTAGAAATCATTTCTTAGATTATAACACATGATTATGTATGAGGAGAACTTAAGAAAAAATTGCAGAACTTATAACTTACAAATTTATTAGCCAAAACATGAAGTCTTTCTAAGGATTCATAGCTTAAAACATGGAGAATCAATTTTCAAAACTTGAACAAAGCTCTTAGGACCCAAACAAGGAACAAAAACGTGTAATCTATATGCAATTACTTGCATCATTCACAAAACTTTCAAACTTCTTATATTTTCTAAGAAAACAAGGATTAGAACATAAAAGATATTTTTCAAAAAACTTCAAGCAAAACTCTAAGATTCTAAAAAGAAAATAAAACATGTAACTTTATGTGATTACTTGCATCATTCACAAAACTTTCAAACTTATTACATTTTCTAAGAAAATAAGCCTTAACACACAAAGAATCTCTTCAAAAACTTCAACATTTAGCAAACAAATATTCTAAGATCCTAAACAAAGAACAAAACATGTAAAATTCATGTAATTATTTACATCGTTTCAAAACTTTCAAACTTCTTATATTTTCTAAGAATATAAGGCTTAAAACATAGATAATCTCTTCAAAAACTTCTACCTTTAGCAAACAAAGTTCTAAGATCATAAACAATGAACAAAATATATATAAACTTTATGTGATTATTTATCTCCTACTATAGAAAATCATATTCAAAAGCTTGTTTTAGTTCTTCAACATCCTCTTCTAAAATCTTAAAACTCTTTTTCTTGATTTTCTTCTCCAAAATCTCCAAACTAATAAACTTTTTCAAAAAGTCCTCTCTTATAGGAATTTCTATGTTTTTATAGGCCTAAATAACAACCATAATCCTTAAGTTCGTGTTTATATAGGTCTCTAGTGAAAAAGTCCTCAAAATCCCATAAAAATCATGATTTTCATAATTGTATAGAATTTTCCACTTTCATGACGTTATCATGTCCAGAATTTTTTTCAGCACAAACACCTTGTTGGAAAACAATCATAACGTTCTCTAGAAAACTTGTAATTGATCGTAAAGTTGTCACAAATCTACTAACTCAGACCATACTAGATAACATAGACACCTAGTGGGAAAATTGTCATAACTTCTTCTAGAAAAGTCTAATTCTCTCACCGTTTGATGAATTGAAAGTAAATTCATAGATATTTCCAATGATATATGATTTTTAGGGTGATTCCTATGGGATTGATATAGGTTTACTTATGAAGTTATCGAAAATCTACTATCTGAGATAGCTTTAGTACTTGTCAAGTCTATGACTCATTTTTTCCTTTTTTCCCTTTTATGTTTAATCCAACTTTCTTACTCACTTAAGTGTGGCAAAATACCACTAATAAATTTAGAATAAAAATTAACTATGCTCAAAATGACTATTTATCAATTATGCACCTATGATCCTACTTAGTACATGAAACATGTGCAAGGTGTTTCAACAAACCTTTTATAGATCCTACGGTAAGTTCAACCAGTCAGAGTCCTTCAGATATGACAATTGTCCCAAAAAAACTACTCACTGAAATCTTTGTAGGGATCAAATCTATTTTTATCTTTCCCAACACCTTTAACATCATGGATGAAAGAATGTTCACCACAGCGCTGTTATCTATTAAGACTCTCTTGACCAAACATCCATCAATGTGGATTGATCTGTATAAGGCTTAAGATACTGAACCATTGCACCACTAGGCTTTTCAAAGACTATCTTTTGTGGTTTTTCTTCTAGATCTTTTTCTTCAAAGATGATAAGATCAGTTTCATAATCTTTCTTCACAACAGATGTTATTGCACCCCGGGCATCTTCAATGTCTCCTTTCATCTACTTCATCTTATCTAGTTTAGATAGAAAGATCATGGGTAAAGTATGGATCACATTGCATGAAATTGTTCCTCGGTGAACACTTCCGAGTTGTATTTCGCTCATCATCTTTTCTTCTTCTTCTAGACTGAACTCCATTTCCTTTGTAGGGTCATCATTTTTAAGAAACTCTACTACTACAAGGAGTTCTTTTATAGATGGTTCTTCTTCCATATTGACGTCTAGAGGAACTAACATTTTTGAAGATCCTTTATTTGCTCTACTAGGACAGTATCTTCCTGGACTTTCAATAATTTTTTTCTCTGGTACAATTATTTTCATACTTCCTTCATATGTTCCACCTGGATCCTTCGTTCCATTGCCTTCTTCCATTGCCATCCCCTCTTCTGAGTCCTTGTCATGGGAGGAAAATATGGTGAAAATTTGGGATGAGTGACTCTAGTCCATTGCCCCACAGGTTGCATAGGATGTTTGATCCATCGGTCTCGTGGCAAAAGATTTTCCAATGGAAGATTTGTGCATGAAATATTTTGTATCATTCCTTTATAGTGGAAATTAGGTCTTACCCAATTCCAATTGTGCTTCTTAGTCCATGGATGAAATCGGGTGGAGAAATTCTTCCTACTGTCAAAGGGTTTCACAAACCTGGTATTTAGTCCAACTAAGCTCTAATGACAAGTTTAATAAATTCTTCAGTAGAAGGCTGGGCTCAAATGAAATTCTTTCTTCTAATTTCTAACCAACCCTATTTTCGCTAATTTAAGTTCCTTCGGTAGGTTTGGTATTTCTAATTCTCCTTTCCTTCCACTGTTTCCATTAAAGTCTTCATTGGCCTTTAAACTTCCTCCAAGATACAACTTTGCTCTTGGATCATTTCTTGGCTTACCTCTTGTATCAATGGTTAGAGAAGCCATATGTAATGGAACTATAGATGGGAACTAATTTACATCAATTCCTAACTCTTCCTTAGTCTTTTCAAGAAATTTTAATAGGCCTTTGTCAATATTCTCTGGAATGACATTACGGAAGACCAAACAGTTCACGGTAGAATGGGTTTTGGACCCACGCTATTTACAATATTCTAAATTTTTTGTACTACCAAAGGGATTATGTGCCCTTTATTCAATTTGATGAACCTTTAACCAATAAAAATGGTCAAAAATCTCTCCAACCTTGTAATATAAAACAATAATGCCTCCCATTATCATATGATGCTTTTTTAGCACCAGAGGCATTGTTTTTGGTGGATTTTCTTTGTAAGGCTGGCCAAACACATGGCTTCTTCAAAATGATTTTTGCTACGTCAATCTCATAATTTGGATCAACATAGTATGTTCTGGTAGACGAGTTCCGTCGTTGGTTTTCTCCCTTAGAATCTATTTCTTACACATTTGAAATATGCTAAATATCTTTTTGTTGTTTCTCCTTGCAGCTGCCTTAGGCCCAATAGATTCTCCATAAAAACTTCAGTCAGTATAGAAGAATTGAGAGTGAAACTTTTCCCCCATCTCCTACCATAAGCATACCAATTTAGTAGGCAAGTTAATATACCAACCAAAGGCAGTCCCTGTCAACGAGATCGAAAAAGCCTAAGTTTAAGATAGTCATTTACAAAGAGGAAGGAGTGTGTCCGCTTCCCTTAAAAACGCTAACCTCCATTGGGTGTCAGGGGGCAGACTCATCAGTGCCGAAAAGTGATTTACACTTTTTTTGGGGGGGCGCTTATCACTTTTTTGGTGCTGATGTGTTTGCCCCTGAGACCCAATAGATGTTAGCGTTCTTTAAGGGAGGCAAACATCTTTGTGATTTACAGAGGCCTCCCCACATTGCATAGTGAAACGACCAATAGGTTCCATTGTGGATTGATTGTTTTCCCCTGAAAATAAGGAAAATTCTTGGACTTTATATCCCTTAGGCATTTTATATAGTTGATCTACCCAGTTGAGATATGGTTTACGATACATTGGTTTGCCAATCCTTCGGTGAGGATTTTGACCAATGATTTCATTAACAATATTAAATATCTCCGGACAATCCACCAGTTAGGCATTCTGCCTGGTGGATGCACTTCATAGACCGGTGGATCTTCCATTGGCCTATTCTGATATTGCCCCCCATTTAGAAGCTTTTGATTTTGTTGTCCCCCAAATCCACCATTTGGTGTAGAAGAACCTTACTCTCTCGGAATGTCCCTACGTTCCTATGGCTGTTCCTAAGGAATTTCTTGTCTTTCTATCTACCAGAACCATTGTTTTGGTTTTGGTCTTCACTCCTTCTTGGAGCCATTCTGGTGGTCCCATTGGGCGTGCCAAAATCAAGTGTTGACCAAAATTGTCAGTCTACTAACTAGATTGGGCGTGCCAGTGTTACGTAGGCACAAAGTTATTGGGTCTGGTCTTTTTCTTGTGATCCTAGGCATCCTAGGCATTGATCCCAGTAGATCAACCGGAAGATTTTATCTTCAAGTGATTCATTCAGCCACCACTTTGTATCAAGTGATTACAAGGGGGAGGGTCAGTCCCTTTGCAGGGGTTCTTTTTACCTTGTTAGAACAAGTAATTAACTAATCCAGAATGACAATTAAGAAAATTACTTAACTAATTTTTTAAACTTGAATCTGAAAGTAATCACTGCTTGGAACTTACTTCGGGGTTTAACCCAATCATGCAATGCAAATGGTTGTAGAGCCAACATAACATTGCAAGAACAAATTTCTTGATTTGATGAATAGTAAACATGATTTTAAATATTCGGAATAACCGGTAATTGACAGTGATGACTGTAATCTAGAAGTTGATTGTCAACAAGTATTTGGTTGAGTAGTTGATTGTTGGTTGAAATCATAATCCTTTTCTTGTTGCCTGGCTTCTCTATTTATAGGCCTCGAGGTAGTTACTTGACTTCCTCCAGGTGTCATTACTACTTGTTGACATTTGGCTGGGTAACTTCCTTCGAAATTCTTTGAATAATTTTTCACCATCTATTTTTGGCAACTATCTTCAAGTTTTTTCAATTTTTTCCAATGATGTTATGCCAAATATCTTTTGTAGTTGATACATGTTTGAATTTCAAACCTCTTTTAACCAAATTCCACTAGTTTTCTTAATAACTACGGAGAAATTCTTCCAATAGAAACTCGTCACCAATTATAACTGACACTTTCCTCTTTGAATTTCAAATTTCCACCGTTAATATGTTGTACCAATTTTTCTGTCTTTCATTGGCTATCTTGTATAAATAGTAAGCTCCACATGGCTTGATCTTAGCCATTAATTCCTGATATTAAATTTATGGTGTAAACAGTCGCCCACGATCTTGCCCATTTGGTTCTTTCTAATAGGCGTTGTATCCTCTGGTGTGGGTTTGGATTATGTGCAAACGAATCTTGTGAGAACTGTGCAAACAGCACCAGAGGGGCTGATACATCAGTACCAAAAAGTGATTTACACTTTTTTGGGGGGTACTTATCACTTTTTGGCACTGATGTGTCCGCACCCTGATGCCATTTTCACAGTTCTCACAAGATTCGTTCTCACCTAATTTTTTTTCCCTGTGGTGTAATCCAGCTCGTGTTTAATGAATCTCTTTTTCAATCATAAAAAAATCCCTAAGGATTTAATGAGACTACTTAAGGTCAACCTAAGGTGAGAATGACAATAAGGGCTAACACACCAGCACCAAAAAGTGAAAAGCATCCCTCCAAAAGTGTAACTCACTTTTCTGGCACTGATGTGTTGGCCCCTAATGTCATTCTTACCTAAGTCTGAATTTAGTGGTCTCACCAAATCCCACCTCAAATTAGTGTGATCAAATGTGACCACTTCATGGGCTGACACATGGTATGTATATGATTAAAAGTGTCAAGAAATGTGTTCATTTCAAAAAGTAGGTATCTGGAAGAGGCACCAAATTCAAAAATAAAAAATAAAAATCGTGTCAATCTGTGTTGCACGTCACACATTGCCACACTAATTTTGCACAAGAAATTAGTTCCCTTCCCAGGAAAGGAGCTGCTATCCCCACACAACAAGCTGACACGTAAGGTATTTTGAATTTAGTGCCTCTTTTAAATAGGGAACAAATGTTCATTTGAACACCTTTTTATGATTTAACCCTGTAAACCCCATTTTATGGGTACCTATTTTTTCATTTGAAAACTGTTTTTACAGTTTTGCTTTTACAATTTTAACCTAATACGCCTCACCTTTTGTTTGTGGGAACACGGGGGGAACAAACAAATTGGTTGTGGTTGACCCTTTCTCTTCCCTTTTTTTTTTGGATACCAACATATCCAGGCCTTTTAGAGCACCCAAGTCCTCGGGGCACATGGACTCTTCGTATCTCCCACACATCGGGTAAATCGGGTTTTTTAATGCATGGGCAAGTGGCCGCAAGGAGTGCATTTCGAACTCTGAACCTCCACTATCTGAGGCTTTGAGTTTTGTGGTTATGTTCTTTTTGTCCAAAATTTCATTGCAAAGGACGATGCCAGAAACCATTTTGGACTTGCTAAAATTTCACAGAAAAACATCCACATTCAGTTTCTATTCATTACTAATGTCAACCCAAACTCATTTCTAGCTAAACGAGGAACAGTTCCTTTCTCCGTCCGTCGCTAACCCTTCCCTAGTGGGTAAAATTCACAAGCATTATTCCATTGAGAAAGGATGTTCTGTCCAGGATGTACCTTCGTCCTCTTGCATGGAATGTGGGCCCTTTGCACTTTTATGTGGGGCCCACAGCCCCATGTGAGGGGGGCAAACGGTCCCCAAATAGTGTTTTGTGGCGAATCTTTCATCTTAGGTTGAGTTGGAATTGTCTATTGTAGTAACGTGGTGTCCAAAACAGCTGAATTTTCAGGAATACATACATAGGTCAATGCTGTTAGTTGAAGTTCATCTTCACCCTCTACCTGTTTTGGTGCTTCTTGGGTAAACTGTATTTCATAAGTTGTGGTAAAGCTAATAAGAAAGCTGTTTATGAAAACCAGATTCTGTAATCACATTTAAGAAAAGATGTCAGAAACCATTCACAAGTCAATTATCAATGTAAGAATATCACGTTCTGGGGCTATTTCAGTGTCAACCGGTGGGGGTTTAAAAGATGGACCACAGAACCTCTTTTTTTAGGACTCCACATCTTACCATCTTAACTACAGGACCTACACTCTAGGCATGAGCTTAAAACTCTTTTTTTTGGGTGGGGGTAAACTTAAATCAGTGTTTGGTTTCTGTTTCTTTTTTCTTTTTTGCTTAGCTACAGAAGTACATATCATCCCAGTAAGCTTCCACCAGACAAATGTACAGTAGAAAACAGGTTGAAATCATTTGATCAAGTTTCTTTGTTACCATATAGAATTCTTAAATTATATATATATATATATAACGTGAATGTTTCAGTAACTTGAATGTTTCAATCCCTGCAAATCAGTGTTAATGTGGAGAGAGAGAGGAGAAGAAGAATATTGTGGGGAAGATCCGTATGAGTATGTTATCTCTCTACTCATACGATTCTGTATTTATTTATATGTATGCTCTTATACATCAAGACAACAGTGTATCATTCTCTAGTAATTATGACACAAATACCCCTAAAACATATATTCCTTTCAATATACTACCCCAAACCCCAGATTTTCCTATCTATTAAGTCCAACCACATGCACATCAAAACAGAGGAAAAGAAGATACAGCATCACTACTCTTTTATTACCAAACACCATAATTCTAATGACCAGTTCCAAGATTAGACTGGACAGTTTAATTTATTGGCTATGGTCCATAAAGTGCATTTACTAACAATTAGAATCATTAATGGTGTAGTATTTTCGCAACAGTATATCAGCAGATGGGTCCATCAATTAAATGGTCTGCATCACATCAATAAACCATATTCTGGTTCAACGGCTAATAGCCAAGTATACCAATTTACCAAATTAATATAAAATCACCAGGATTCCCTAGAATCCAAGGGCAATACTAGGCTTCAACTATTAAAAAAAAAACAAAGAAGAGAGGAGAAAAAGAGCAAGGCTCTTCTGCAGCACAACCATAGTACTAGTAGTAGACATACCATAATTAGAGAACTCAAAATAAGGTTTTGAAATGTCGATGCAAGTATCTGTCATGATCCCATCAACACTCAAGTCGCCACAAAATCAAAAGCAAGCTTCATACTATCCCATACAAGCCAAGGAAGAAGCTTTGGTCCTTAATTCTATCCGGCTGCTCCACCAAATTCCTACAAAATCACCATACTAAGTTCCTGCTGTTTCTGAAAGAAGGTAAAAGACCTTCTACCAGTTCATAAAGAGGGAAAAAGAAGAAACAAAACCTCCTATTGTAAACCAAGCAATTCTTAAACATAATTATGTAGAGTCTAATAGAGGAAAAGGATGAAGCACCAGAACCTTAATCAAAACTTCATGAACCCTCCCACAACCAACAGAGGAGCAGCAGCAAGCGTAACTCACACACCCCGTGCAGGCTTTTATACCCTCTTTCTGCACCGGCATTGAACAAGGTTTTGATTGATTGCTAATCGGAATCATCATAACCTTCTCCATCATCAGAGACCTCGTCGAAGGACCTGATATCAAGCTGGTAACGGAGAATGCCCCCGATGCCACCAAAACCTCTACAGAACTGGGAGCCTTCTTGGGATTTGTTGGTGACAAACTCAAGAGTGCAGCCAAAATTCTTGTACTCATTAGCAAACCACTCAAGCAGAGGCATCTTGTCCTGAACCTCCAATTCTGCACCAGTGGCAGGATCACGGAAGTTACTCTGGTCAGCCTCTTGATCCTTGTTCAAGTGCTTTATGACAATCTCACCCGTAGAGCTGTTCTTCAGCACATACCTGTTAATATCCAGATTTTCCCACACAATAAGCGTCTCAACAGCACCCATTTCCAGAGCCTTCAGCGTGTCATCAACACCAAAGACATACTTCCCTGTATCCTGGCTTATCTCCTCAAAGTACTTCCCAATCAAGCGCTTCTCCTGTATGAACTTCACATTTGAAAGAATCTCTGAGGAAAGCTCAATGGCCTGATTGAACCCATTCTCACCTCCGTACGAAACATCAACCACATTCAATATCTTGGCCTGGAGACGGGGATCGAACATATCCGACTGGCTCAGCTCTGTCTTAAAGTCAGCTGACCCGGCAAGTATTAATCCTGCAACATTGGGCTGGCTTGTGGCAGGATTAATAAAGAATTGTGTGGCAAGCTCAGCCGTCTTTCTCACATAGTTGTGGCGTTTCTCCATTCGAAGACGAGCAAATCGCAGAGCAGATTGCCCTCCTCTTCCATGTTTCTTTGGGAGATCAACTGTAAATTTGTGAAGCACCTCACGTGTGTTTCCACTTAATGTCCCAAAAAGGGTCCCATTCCCATCCATGACAATAAATCCAAACTTATCATCAGACTCTAAGAGTTCATTTAGAGCCTCTGTGTGGAACTTGTTATCACAGAGGTACAGTGACGCATTAATGGGCTTAAAAGGTTCAAAGTCAATTGTGACCTTCTTTTCCTTCCCATCTTCAGTTACAATGGTTCCAGTATACAGAACCAGTCCATTGGGAGGAACCTTATTGTAGAGTTTCAGCCTCTGCTGGGCAGAGGTAATGGCACCCAACACTGATTGACGGTTAACCCTGCTTTTAATGTTAGAAGCAGTACCAAATTCGTCACCCAACATCTTGGTGACCCGAGAAATTTGATCACGTGGAGGCATGATCAGAGAGATCATGCTGGTTCCATTGCCTCTTGCAGATTCCAGTGCCTTGATCAATTTCTTGACCTTCCATATCTCAATATTCTTATCAGTTTCATGTCCATCAGCCATTTTAAGGGATGCTATGAGAACAAGAATAGGACACTAACCTGCAAACATAACATATAATCAATTCAAATAATGCATTTTCACAAGTAATCAATTCAAATTGCACATGTTAAGAAATGGAATAAATGCTAAATTACATACAAGATGGAGATCCAGAAAATTTTCATCAAAAGACAGGGAAAGTATTCAAATCACCAGTGCATTTATTTGCACCATGGTTTCTTCTTCTTCTTCTTCTTCTTCCTCTCTCTCTCTCTCTCTCTCTCTCTCTCTCTCTCTCTCTTTGGGGGGAAAATCAATTATGTCTTCCCCAACAGCCATCAGTTGGGAAAGAACAAAAAAACGAAAAAAAA
>JAOXJP010000015.1:4319742-4336451 GCA_025762735.1 Platanus orientalis | reverse complement strand
ATGGTATGCCGACCACCACTCCATAACCTTCTCCTTAAAACCCTCCACCTATAGCCACATGAATTCAAATCTGAAAGACTTCGCCCCCCCCCTTCCCCCTCCTATCCTCCATCTTCATCAAGATAGGCAAGTGATCCAAGGCAGTGTTCGGAAGTGCCATTTGTCTAGCCTAAGGAAACAAATCCTCCCAACTGTTGGAGGCAAGAAATCTCTCTAGCCTGCTTATGGCCAGGTTCTCTTGCCTCTTGGACCATGTGAATTCTACACCCTCTAGAGGAAAATCCACCAAATCAAGGGAAGAGATGAAGTTTGAGAACTCTTTCATTGGTCTGGAGAGCTTACCCCCACTTTTTCGTTCAGATGGAAATCTGATGATGTTAAAATCTCCAACAATGCACCATGGCAGTTTCCATTATCCAAGAGCTCCTTCCACAGTGAAACACGATCCCCATTTGCAATTAGTCCATAGACCCTTGAAAACATCCAATCCCAGGAACAAACAGTAATACAACATTTAATTGAATTGAAAATGATCCAATACGTACCTCCGAAACATCTATCCAGTCCTTATTCCAAGCCACCAGAATACCTCCTGCTCTCCCCACCGCGTTCTTGTGGCTGTACCCAAAATTTCTTCTGTGCCATAACTGTCTGGCTTCCCTAGCCAAAAACTACACCAACTTCGTTTCTTATAGCACCACCAGCCCCACTTTATTAATCTTCAAGCATTCCTTGATGCATTCCTTCCTCCCATTACTGCCCAGGCCCCTTACATTCCATGTTAGATTTTGATCATAGCAGATAATGTCTTTATTACACCCCCTTGCTCCACCTTCCCTTCCCCTCCTACCTGAAACACTGCTTCTGTTTGCCGAACCTTCATAGTTTATCGATGACACTAGGTTTTTAATTTCTTGACATCCTTTTCTCAATGTCCGTCTGTCCACCTTCCTGTTCAAACTGTTCATGTTGTTCATCACCCTGGCCTCTCTTCGTCGCTCTATTTTTCGAATTAGCTCCTCCAATTATTCCTCAATCCCCTCAAATGAAATCTCCATCTTCTTCCTAATGATTTGGACTTGTTTCGAAACCCAACTGGACGACATAGTGGGAGGAAGTATGCACAACGGATCTTCATAGAGGATTTCCTCCGAAAATACCTTTGAGCTCACCAAAGTAGTCTGATCCCACTCAGTTAATCCCCACTAGCTGTCGCACTCCTCGTACCTGGGTATATCTGGGAGCATTTCACTATCCTCCATCTCCACTCTGTCTCCCCATTTGCTAGATCCTGCATGTCTATCCAAGGCATTTGTGTGGCCCTCTGATTCCCATTCTTCTTTGTTCTAC
The DNA here is from genome assembly GCA_025762735.1 of Platanus orientalis. Classification (NCBI taxonomy): domain Eukaryota; kingdom Viridiplantae; phylum Streptophyta; class Magnoliopsida; order Proteales; family Platanaceae; genus Platanus; species Platanus orientalis. The sequence continues at coordinate 4,335,101 of JAOXJP010000015.1, read as the reverse complement.
AGAGAATATTTCAAGGCCCCTTGGTTGAAACAAAACCCATTGTCGTCCAAATCTACTTCGTCCAGCTCGTCTCCCTGCAAGATTTGTTTCCCTTTTCCTTCCACTGTGTGATTGATCACTTTCTTCTTCGAGAAATTTTCTCCCTCTCTAATCGATATACCCCCTTGTTGCCTTTGGCCATTTGCAGTTCTCCCTTTTCCCCCATTACCCCCTTTTTCCCCTTCAATATTTATCGTCTGCGTCTCCTAGTTAGGGATTTATTTTCAATAGTCAGAGTTACCTCTCTTTTTATTCGATCGATTGTACTTCTTAGACCAATTAAAAGTCTAGTTCAACCGAGCCGGCCCCACCAAACCCTGGACCTAGTTTTTTGGTTGCCCTTGGTTCGCCCAACTTTCATGAAACCCACCTTTATCGTATCGCTTCCTAGATTGGTGTTACTGGTGGGCCTCTTCCCTCGGACCCTCACCACTTATCCAACATGGGCTTGGGCCAATGAAAGATAATCCCCCCCTCTTTGTTCCTCTTGAGTCGAACGGGTTGTCAACCCCTTCCCATATCTAACCCGACCCACCCAATCACCTCTTCTCCCTTGTTTCTTGCCTCACCCTCGTCTGTACTGCCAGCCATTGTTCCTATTCAACCCCCATCTCCAGCCAATCATCCCTCCCTTTCTGGGAGTGTTTTTGAAATTCAAATTTTAAATCATCACTCCAGTTGTTATCCCTCCAACGATCTGCCTTGTTTTCCGATGCCCTCTTCATTACTCCCTTTCCTGTTACCCTTCTCTTTTGCTGGAGAGCCTTAGCTTCCCTCTCTCCCCCCTTTACCCCCTGTTCATGAACCCCCATCGCGTGAGTTCATCTTTCTAGATCTGGCATCTGAAAGCAAATGACCCATCCATGATTGTTACCACTAAAGGGAAAATGCTACCTCCTTTCACCTTGATATGCACCCATCCATAGATTGTTCATCTCCAAAATCGACTTGAATGAATCCTCCACACGCCTCACTGATTGCCTTCATCGTAGACGAGCACCAGAGATGGGCTGGGATTCCGAAAACTTTCTTTCGGCTCGTCGTAGTTGCATCCTGCACATGGATGCCAAATGTCCAAAAGTAGGAACAAATCTCCCCACTCACGTTTTCCCTCTTTTAAAACCCTTTCCGCCTCTGACTTAGAAGGGAAAATAAATAGAAACAGGCAATTGGGGAACCGCTTTACATCAATTTCTCCCATTATTTTCCACAGCCTCTTTCTCCATTGATGTAGAAAATTGACTCTGGGAGATCCACCCACCACCCTTCCAACCAAGCAACTTTGCATCTGCGTGCATCTACTTACTACTTCCTCTCTATCTATTCTAACTCTCCCACCTTCTCTAATCCTCTCCGCCCTTAGTTCCGACTCGTATGGCCAACAACCCTTCTTTACTACCTGAGAATACAAGGTTTTTTTATGCCCTGCATCACCGGAAAAGAGAATCTCTTCATTCCCTGAATTTTTGTATTCCTTCTTCTGCTTCACATCACGTTTGTGGCATTCTTTTCGAACTTGACCATCTCTTATAGGGATTTCCCTCCTCGTTTTCTCCCAGACACTGTTTCGTCTCTTCTGCTTGGTACTCTTGTCGCTAAATCTATGAGGCCTTTCTACCCTACTGCATCTGTCACCGGCATCCCTTGACATGATTGAATCTTAATCTTACATGATTTTTTTTTCTTCTAAAAATCATTTAACATTGACAATTCCTAGTCTTTGGTTTGTCACCTCCTCCACTGCAATCAAGAGCTTTTGACAAATTAATCCAAAGCCTTGATACCACCTTTAAGCATCTAAAAAATACATCTCAAAAGACAGATCTGTCTCAGCAAACTGCTGCACAGAACTAGAGGTCATCTGCAAATTGTAGATGCGAGGTTCTTTGCGACCTGTGGATGCACAAAGCTAATAATGTTGAAACCATTCTAACTTAGGGACAGGTAAACTTCCTAGCCAATATAATAAAGAGTCTCCCATCTTTATGGAAATTTGGTTGCTCCAGGTACCCACGCACACCAACACATTCAAGCCTTTATGATGAATTATATGAGTTGAAAATAATACCTCAAGGTTCATATTATCCCCAAAGCATTCGTAGCCCATAGAATAAGAGCCAAGTGGATAAAGTGAAGATAAGCTTGTGCTATGCGGCCAATTATGCCACAGCAATAAAACCAGCCATGCTTTATAGAGAAAAATGTTGGGCAATCACAAACATGATTAACAGCATGAGGGTATCAAAGATGAGAATGTGGATATAGACAATTGGCAAAACTAGGAAGAGAAAAATAGTTTAGGGTGTTTGAAGGACCCAGGAGTAGCAACAACAAGTGATATAATTAATGAGAGTCAATTAAGATGGTTTCTTTATGTGACTTGAAGACCTATGAAGGCACTTGTAAGCACAGATAATCTGGTGCAGGTTTGAGGCTTCATAAGCACAGAGGGAATGATGAAAAAAACATGGATGATAGGAGTGGTAAATTCAAGATATCTGTGTCTCTCTCAACCTAACCATCTGATTTAATCAGTTTTATCAATGCTACAGTGCAAATTCCTAAAGTTGAGCATTTCTATCAATGTTCATATGCCCATTGAAAACATAGCCAATATTATTCCAAAAAGATCTAGATCAAGATGTAAGACTTCTTTTTAATAGTCAACTAAATCATGTATTAACAATATGTAAAGGTGTATACCAAATTTCTTGAGAACGACAATCCAGGGAAAAAGGTTAAGATACCAACAACAACAACAAACAGCCTTATTCCAACTATTTGGAGAAAAAAAAGGTCAAGAAACCAAGTCTCAAAAAAATAGAGAAATCCAAAGATCGAATTGATGACATACAAGCAAACCAAAATGCTAGAGGAAAGCACCACTGTAAAAGACCTCTTTTTTTTTTTTTTTTGGGATAATTCTGAAAAAGACCTCTTGCAGCAATATTAAACAGAGAGCATCCAACTAAACTCCAAAATCAATATCCCTGTAATAACAACTCAATATCTATCAAAAATCAGAACTACCGTAACCCAAAATCACAAATGAGAACCATAAAAATTAAACCAGCTTTAATAGGCTCCCTACAACCTCTCCAATTCCTCTTCGCCTCCCCCCTAAAGGCCTAAACTCCCATGTTCATAACACATGTATGGAGTGCCACTGAAGCTCAGTAACTGAACTTGTGTCCCAAAAAATTTGGAGCAGGTTCTGGAACTAAATACTCTCACAAAAACATGAAGAAGCAGTTTGGGGGTAAGAGCTTCACCCCCTGACAAGTTCAGGCAGTAAGATTAAGGCAAACCTTAATAAGATCTTCTTCCCATACACACACACTCTCACACACACACAATTATGGTCATTCTATGTATACTAATGCAAATTAAATTATTATAAGATCATTAATTATAATGACCTAAATAGATACATTGGTCAATCAGGTTTGTTAGGATAAATACCAATCCTGAAAATAAAAAGCTGATAAAGAAAAGCATAACATACTGTAAGATACATGAGGTAGGTAGATAATATTACATGTGATAAAATGGGAACAATACATGGCCCCAACACAAGAATGACACACAAATTGAAAAACAGTCCAAATTTGTTTATACATCAAAAATATATTATCCACACAATGTGGTGTTTCCCTACTTATCGAATTAATAAGAATTGAAATAAGTGGAACAGACATGGTAAAAGTTATTAAGGACCAGTAAATCCAAATTTTTTTTTATACCAATATATTAAATGAGATTCCACTAGAATCCTGAATGATTACTGTAAAACAGGATTTAAGAACTATTGGCTTCGGTTCCTAGATTTAAAAACAATTATAAGAAACTTCAGCAGAGAATTATTTTTCAAACTAATGTCAGTAAACAGAAGCTTTAAGAAAAGAAAAACAATGACTCCAACTTTACAAATATTCAAGATATATTTTGAGTTTTTGACGTTAAATGGGTATCCATCTACAATTCATTTTTTTCTGCACATGTTAAGCTGTAAGCAGATACTCAAGAGATTCATGTTACTATAAGAAATATCATCTATGCTTACCCACAAACTCTTCCATATTGACCTTGTCCTCCAGTTTGCTTCTTGTGCAAATAATCAAATTCAGCACGCTGAGTAACAGTCTCTCTGAAGTTAACACGAGGCTTTCCAACAGTTGCATCAACCTTCAAACGGGCAGGTGCAAGAAAATAAAAAGGAAGCACATAAATAAACAACTAACATTTTATAAATCAGAAAAGAAAAGAAAAAAAAAAAGCCCATGGTATACAAAGACAAGATATGCACCTTATATTCCCTCCTAATGCGCTCAACATAAATGTCCAAATGCAGCTCTCCCATCCCAGAAATTATTGTCTGTCCATGAAACATTTGTGATGTCACTTAAGGAACGTTAGAAGCTTTCCCAAAGAACATGAAAACAAATCAGACCTGCCCACTCTCAGCATCCAAACCAACACGAAAAGTTGGATCCTCTTTCTGGAAGCGATTCAAAGCTTTTGAAAACTGTCACCAGTACAACAGAATGAATGCCATTTAACGAACACAAAAAACTGTAAGTGATTAATATATTTGAAAAATATTTACTTGTCCACCAGAATCTTTGGATACAGGTGAAACAGCTAATGACATGACTGGTTCAGGGACATTCATAGAAGTCATGGTGTATCTAACTGATCCATCAGTAAAAGTATCTCCTGATGACAAAAGAAACAAAAGTTAATGTTTACGAAGACCAGTGAGGGAAGAGAGGATAAGATACAAAATTTGAAAGGGGCAAACCTGACGCACAATCCACACCAAATACAGCAACTATTTGCCCAGCATGTGCCTCTTGAATGTCCTGTGAAATACCAAACCAAAAATATGAGAATAAGAATATACTAACTTGACTTGAAAATCTCTGGAGGGGGAAAACACAACTTAAATATTGACAACACATGCTTTATTTAAGATGACAAATCTTATCAATACTTATTTCCAGGTGGATTCATTAAAAATTTTCCCATGTTGAAAGTGATTCAATAATTTCATTCTAGCAAAAAATTAATAAATAAACCGACAAGATAACTATGGGCAGAAACTAAACCTCCATCTCATCAGAATGCATCCTAACCAAACGAGGAACCTGTATACAAAAGATGATAAAACTACAGTAAGCACATATGAAGACAAAAAAAGTGGGGAGGGGGACTTATTAGCATGTGTATGAGAGTACCCAACTATTCCATATATCAAATTTACCCCAGAAATGTCATTTACATGGTTAAGATAACAACTTCTTTCTGATAGAAATTTTATAATGGAAAGAAGAGAAGAGAGTACCATAGAGGCGAGAAATAAAGACCCAAAGAAACCCATTAGGGAGATCAGCAAAATCAAACTACAGTAAAAAGTATCAAGTAAAACCCATGGACATTGAGGAGCTGTATGCTCTCTCTGCTTGATTAACTCATCTGCATAAATAATTATTAGGAAAACGATTTTCTAAAAAGAAATGCATTTCAAAAGTAGAGGGGAAAATCCCTTTCACAGCCTTTGATTCAATCTCATGAATGAAAGTTTGTCATTGTTTGGACCCCTTTTTTTTTTACCACTGACAAAAAAAAATATTTTAACATTCAAAAGTATATGAGAAATATGCAACCTGAGAGAAGGGAAATCTCAAAGGAGAAAACAAAAGGAAACAAAGTGAACAACTTTGTTAGACGACATGTTGGCTTCTAGTTCTGTCGTATTAATTTCATGAAGAACAAGTTGGAATTTCCAGTGAGGACTTCTTTTTTGGCGACGTTTTCTATTAAGTGTTCCTTCGCACAATGAAGGAGATTCTTTAACGTTTAAGGTTTCTGATGAATTCGTTAAAAAGGTCAACTTGGTTGGGGTTTTGAAATTGGGTTCTTGTCATTCAAAGGCCCATGGGGCAGGGTAGGGGTGGCAACGAGCTGAGCTTTGCCCAGCTCAGCTCGGGCTCGTCACATGAAGGCAAAGGTCAAGCTTGGCTTAGGCTCGTTACAAGCTTGAGTTGCCGAGCTCAGGCTTGGGCTCGGGTTCAGCTTCCCAGCCAGGAACAAAAAAAAGGCCCAACAGCCTAATGGCCCATTATCCCAATTTATCTTTTTTGAACATTATCATTTCACATTATATATAATTAAAAAAAAAAACGAAACCAAGATTTTAGTGAGCTGAGCTTTTAGTGAGCTGAGCTTAGTGAAGCTCAACTCAGGCTCACTCAGAAAACGAGCTCAAATCCAAGCTCAGGCTCGGCTAGGTGAGTATAAAATGAGGCTCAGGCTCGGCTCGTCTGAGCTAGCTCAGCTTATTGCCACCACTAGGGCTGGGGCCAATTTGGGCCCTCCTGTGGGTAAGGGAAAGGGGATTTGGGTGGGTGAAGTGACCTCTCTTGCTCCTCTTCCGAAGGTAAGATCATGGGAGTTTGAAGCTGCTCTTGACCAAGATGTGGAGGGTTCAGAGTTGCAAAAGCAGTTTGGTGTGGATGCATCTGTTTGTGGATGCGGGATGGCAGTTGGCTCTGGCTCGAGGCTAGGGTCTTATGGCAGTTCATCTGACAATTTGGGTAGGGTTTCATATGGTGATGGCTCTGGAGGGCTGTTCTCTGGGGCAGGGAAGGTGACTTTGATTTCAGAGACTCTAGAGATGAAGTCTGGTTCCTTGTACTCTAGGGTGTCGGTTCTGATGGAGGTGCTGGTTCACCTGTGAGGGAGATGGTTTCTGACGAGAATGGTTTGGTGATGGGGTTGCCTTTGGGTGGATTCTTTGTCGGTGGTGGCCTGGTGAGTGTTGTGGCTACTGAGGATGTTTCTTCTTGGCCGCAAAAGCCAGTTCATCTGTGCGGTCCTTCAGTCATGGTTCTTCCTTTGGCGGAAATGGGTATGGATCTGACATGCTTCTCTTCTTCTCCTTCTGAGACTGTTCAGGGGTCAAGGATAGAGTTGGACCATGTGAATTTAGGGCAGCCGTATGGGAATTCCTTCCCCCTTGCTCAGGTGTCATCCTTGGAGTAGAGGGTAAGGGGTTCGGGCTTCCTTATGCAGAGTGAGGATGTGAAGTGCTTGTTTGACGAGTTACAGTCTGCAGATAGGGGGTGATTGTTGAGTGGTTTCTAACTCCTGCTTCACCTACAAGTCCCATTTATTTTCCAAATTTCAATCTTCTTATTCGGTTGGGGGTAAGGAAGTTATCCGGGTGAAGTCATCGTTTTCACTGCCTGGCCCTGTTGAGTTGGATTTCGATAATCAGGTAGTTCTTTTTCAAGACTTGGGGAAGGTGGTGAATAGGGTGCTGCAGGTGATCTCATTGTCATGGTTTAAGATGTGGATGGGGTTCAATTTCAGGAGAAGAGGTCTGGTGCGTTAGCTGTGATTCCTCCTGGACCCGTTGATTTTTATGATGTAGATTTTTTTAATCAAAGGGGCTGCTGATAATAATGAAGGGGCTATTTCAGAGTGGGTCCTAAACAAATTGGAGGATCTCAGTAAGTTTTGGGGCCTTTCCTTTGAAGGTTTTGAAGAGGAGACTAAGGCATTGTTTAGGTGGATTGAGAAAGGTTGGTTGCAGGATCAGGTTGGTGCTGTGATGCATTCGGGGAGGGTAGGAGACTGAGGAATGAACTGCAAATGTTGAAACTGGGGTTAACTACGATAAGAGAAGGGGATGGGAGAGGGAATTCGTTAGAAGGGGAAAAGAAAAGGGATTACTAGATTGTAATTGATGGAGTGCAAAATCTCATCTTGGAATGTTAGGGATTTGGGTGATTTTGATAAGAGGGTGTTAATCTGGAACTGCATAAGAAACCAAAGAATCTTTGAGAACCATAAGGAGCTGGCTTATATGGTGTATAGAAGAGCTAAAGATCGTTTTTGCTTTTGGGTTGTAAAGTGTAATGAGTTTGGGGACGCTTCTTTTGTTGACATTAAGAAAGGGTGTGGAAATATGTTTAGAGATTCCCCCATTTTGTAATTTTAGTTGTTGGTTTTTGGCGATGCCTTATCCCCTTCTTAAATGAATTCTTTTTTTATCAAAAAAAAAAAAAAAATCTGTGCCTGCAAGAGACCAATATGGACACTATGGACTTGTCAGTAGTGTGGGAGTCATGGGGCGATATGGATTGTGGCTGGTGTGATGTTCCTTCTTGGGGTGCAACTGGGGGATATCCTCCTTGTTTGGAATTCTAGTTTGGAGGAGGTGCTTGAGGTTGAGAAAGGTGTTGTTCCCTCTCTATTGGGGTTAGATTGGTGGATGATGTGGAGAACTGGATCTTTACGGGTGTTTACGGGCCTAATCTTCTGAATGAGGTGGATGTCTTTTTAAGGGAGCTTGATGATGTCAAAGTTAGGTGGGATCTTCCTTGGTGTATTGGGGGCCATTTTAACTTGGTTAGATTCCTGTCTGAATGTAAGGGGGATGTAAAATGGATTCTAAGATGGCTAAATTTGGTAACTTTATTGATAACTAGAATCTAATTGATGGGCCACCGAAAGGGGCCAAGTACATTTGGTTCAATTTCCAGGAAAGGCCCACCCTAAGACGTATTGATCACTTCCTGATGTGCAATAAGAGGAATTCTATTTTCCCTGGTAGGATTCAAGTTGTGCTTCCTAGAACGACCTCGGATCATATTCCTATATTGTTAAAGCCGCTTAGGGGTCTTGGCAGCCCATCCGCTTTCAGGTTTGAAGAGGTTTGGTTCATATCTAAGGATTTCTTGGAGGTTGTCACAGAGAAGTGGAAAAAAGCTGTGTATCTTGTGAGACGCAGTCAATCTTTGCCCTTAAGTTGAAAGTGCTTAAATTCAGATTGAAAGCTTGGAGTAAAGCCCATGGGGAGGTTTTGAGGGAGGATTTAAATAGATGTATGAAGAATATTACGGAGATTGATGGGTTCAAGGAAGTTAGATCTTTGTCTCAGAAAGGATCTCTAAAGATTCCCTCATGAAGGAGTATCTACTGCTGGTTACGAAAGAAGAGATTTATTGAAAGCAAAGATCCCATATTAGGTGGCTCGAGGGGAATCGAAACACTAAATTTTTTCATAAGTGGCATTGGCAATGAAGAGCAACAATGCTATTTGTGGGTTGGAGGTGAATGGGGATTTGGACCTCGGAATCAAGTCAGGTTAAGCATGGAATATCCTCTTTTTATGTGAGAATCTATAATGAAGAATTTGCTTCTATGTAGAGGCCTATTCCATTGTAAAGCAAACCACATTGAACTTTCCACCTAAGCACCAAAGTAAAGGCCTATTGATGAGGACATGGAAGCAAGGTGGGGCCCACACTTGACCTTGGTTCATACAAGGAGGTAAGCAAGGAAGCACATGGAAGAGGCAATGGAGCAACTAATGCAGTGTTTGCTAGAGTTTTATTACACTTTTATTAAGTTCTATAGATGTTATTTAGAGTTCATAAGAGTTAGGGAGTTAAGTGGAATTATTGTTTTTGTATTGGTTTTTTTTTTTTTAAGTGATGCAAATAAGTCTATTTTTAGTCTTGGTTGACCATAGAGAGAGGGGTAACGACTTTAGGTGTTTCTAATTATTTATTTTGCTTTTAATTTATTGTAAACAAGGGTTTCTACCCTAATTTTGAGCTTATAAAAGAAACGGGAAGACATTATGGTCGTTCAACCCATTACAAAGAACAAAAAAAAGTGTATTTGAAAGCTTTAAGCTCTCTCTGCCGGCTGGTGAAGAAGCTCTTTCTCTTCTCTCTTGGCTACCTTACCAAGAGCTTGGGTTGATGATTTCCCAAGGGAGGTTGGTGATTTCCTCTAAGGTAAGTCTCTTCTTCTTTTCCTTCTTATATTTTCTGATTTTTTTTCTTTGAGAGAACTTGCTGCCCACAGTCCAACTCCACAGTCTATACAGCCTACCATACTTCATCCTCCTCAACCTCTACACATCTCTTACCATCCGATCACTTCCCCATCCATTGTTTGCTGTTATCCATTAATATCAGTGGATTTAAGGGGAGCCTTGTTAGTTAGATGATATGAAGTAGTGAGATGGTTCTTCTAGTGAATATTGAGTTTGTTTTCCCTTCTAGGAAGACAACTAAAATAGTGATTAGTGCCTAAAGTGATTAGAACCTTATTTCTACATCTTTTGTTGAAGAGCTCTTACAAGATCCAAAAAATCTAATACATTGTGGATATGCTGAGAATCGTGTTGTTGCTATTCAATTCTGCTATGGAAGAGACTATTCCGATAGTGCTGAGTGCCTAGTGTGTAATTTCCCCTTAATTGAGACACCAATGATTTTTGGCAAGCGATGGATTAAGGCAAGGAAAGTTACTTTTAATAAGGAGACCCAAGTGTTGCAACTATATAACCATGAAGTATGGTATTGTCTCCGACTCAAGCCTGTTAAGAAAGTGCCCTTAGTCATAACTGGAAGTGTTCAGGACTCCCCAGATAGGAAGACCAAGAAGAGCGTTGATGCAGTTAAGAAAGAGGATAAGAAAGAATCCAGTGCACTTCCAGATTGAACCTTGTTCGAACCAGAGCTGTCTAATGAGGATCTTGATGTGGTGAATGTTGAGCAGACTCATATTAATGTGGTTGCTAACACATGTATCTTGCTGTCCCAGTTTGTGATTAGTAACTGATGATGTTCTAGTTCCAGTTTCAAGTGAGATTCAGACCATTTTCACTGATATGCAAGTTCCTAACTTTGTGGTGACTTCTGAGCTTGTTGCGCCAGTTCATATTCAACAAGATGAGTACTATAAGGTATGTCCATTACCGGTTGTCTATCAAGAGACAGTTGCCTACTCAGATCTTTCTCACATCAAACATTTGCAAGAGCACTGGTTTGCATCACAACTTGATTGTGGGTGGATTTAACATCCAGCTATGTGGATCGAGCTTCTTGGCGTTATTATTATTTTCCCTTTATAAAACTCAATGTATAGTTTTTTCAAACAAAAGGGATTTGATGAGGACATGGAAGCAAAGTGGGACCCACACTTAGCCTTGGTGGGGTCTATACAAGGAGGTAAGCAAGGAAGCACATGGAAGAGGCAATAGAGCAATTAATGGAGGATTTGCTAGAGTTTTATTACACGTTTGTTAAGTTTTATAGATGGTATTTAGAGTTCATAAGAGTTAGGGAGTTAAGTGGAATTATTGTTTTTATATTGGTGTTTTTTTTAAGTGATGCAAATAAGTCTATTTTTAGTCTTGGTCGACCATAGAGAGAGGGGTAATGACTTTAGGTGTTTCTAATTATTTATTTTGCTTTTAATTTATTGTAAACAAGGGTTTCTACCTTAACTTTGAGCTTATTAAAGAAAGGGGAAGACCTTATGGTCGTTCAACCCATTACAAAGAAGAATGTATTTGAAAGCTTTAAGCTCTCTCTGCCTGCTGGTGAAGAAGCTCTTTCTCTTCTCTCTTAGCTACCATTACCAAGAGCTTGGGTTAGTGATTTCCCAAGGGAGGTTGGTGATTTCCTCTCAGGGAAATCTCTTTTATCTTCTTCTTCTTCTTCTTTGTTTTCCTTCTTATATTTTCTGATTTTTTTTTTTCTCTGAGAGAACTTGTTGCCCACAGTCCAACTCCAGTCTATACAGCCTCCATACTTCGTCCTCTTCAACCTCTACACATCTCTTACCATCCGATCACTTCCCCATCCTTTTCCCTGTGTTCCATCAAGCCTAAATCTATTTCCCTTCATCTTGAAAACCCCATAAACCTGCCAAGATTTTCCAGCAGTCTTTTTCTTCATCTTTTTGGATTTTTTTTGCTGGGTTTTCCATCCCTAAGCCTGCGGTTGATATAGATTAAGCTTTCTTGAAGTTTTGATATTTCAAAAGTCAAAACCCAAGAGCATAGGACTGTACGGCCAAGTTGGGATCTCTACCCTTTTGAAAATTTTAAAGAAAGCCACTTCTTTCTAATTATATTACATATAAAGGCTTCTTCTAGTTTGATTTAAGCTCTGGGACACATTTACAAGTTTAAATTTGAAAAGGGTCCCTTGTTTTAGGACACCTACATTTCTGTCAAATATTTGGGCCCTCTAAGTGTTTGGTTATTTGCCTAAGAGAGGTTTGACCCTTGTAGTACATCACCTATTCCTGACCATATTGCTCAACTCACTCCATGCCTCTCCTCAAGGAATCAATGCCCATATACCCCAGTTAAAAGAGTCTTCATAACTCTTAGTTTTCCAGACATGCGCAATAGTGTATGTTATGAAACTATCGATCTCCTCAAACCATTATAGACGGTTGTCTTGCTTATGTAATGATTCCTAGGTGTGCATTGGTATTTATAATATCACTTCCTGAAGTTTCATCTAAAATTTCCATCGTGTCCATAATGCTTCCATACTTTCCACGATTTTTAAAATGTTTCCATGAACTTCATAAACTTGCATGAATTAATTTCACTTCCGTAGAGACCAAAGTTTACACAAAAACTAACGTTCAAAACCTTGGTCACAAGAAGCTTGATCTCTTTAACCCATCATAAATGGTTGTCTTGAAAATGTAATGATCCCTAATTGTTTATTTGTGCTTATTATATTCTATCATTTCCACATTTCATCTAAAATTTCCATTCTCTCCATAATATTTTTATAGTTTCCATAATTTTTACAATGTTTCCATGGATTTCATAAACTTTCACAAATTAAAGCCACTTCCATGGGGATAAAAAATTAGACTAAAAGTGAAGTTTAAAGCCTTGGCCATATGCACCATATAACTTTACATACACTATAAGATAAAATCACTCAAAGATGCACATAAACGATGTGTAAAAATAATTAAATCCTGTAATGTGAATATGAAACATCATTAGCTTAAATATTGTATTAGTGAACATCTAAATGGATGCGTTATATCTTAAACTTCATTAACTTCCACAAATTAATTCTACTTCCATAAAAACCAAAGTTTACACTAAAACCGAAGTTTAAAACCTTGCTCACAAGAAGCTTGATCTCTTTAACCCGTTATAAATGGTTGTCTTTAAAATGTAATGATTCCTAAGTGTTAATTGGTATTTTTTTTTTTATCCTTAGAAAGAAAGAAAAAAAGACTGTGCCCACGGTCAGGGCCGCCGTGCCCATGCACATGCCAAAAGACTTATTTGTGACATCCTCCCCCACATGTCTAGTTAACGCCCTCGGCAACACAATACCAAGTGCTTTCCTTCGGCTTGCACACCTGTCCCTTGCACCTCGATTACCCCCAATCATCGTCCAAATCCACACTGAAATCGGTTAGAAAATTCTGTACAATGCATGTTGTTCGATCGATCTTGATCTTCAAGGCACTCCAAGTGCCGTTGTGCACGTTTTTGTGACTCCATCCGTTGAGTCACATATCTCTCCACCAAGAGCTCCGATCCATGCACCTCTCAAAGTGTGGCTCACAAGCCAACCACAATGCAATGCAGCATGGATCCTTCCACTTGATCAAACCTTGTGAACTCGTCTCATCTTGATGCACCCACGCCAAACTGCCCTCAATCCTAATACACAATCTGTTGTACAGTCCTATTACCCATAACATCAGCTTACCTGCCTAACCAAGCTGCATCTTAAACATCCCAAATGTTCAACAATACTTCCATGTACTTCCATAAACTTTCACAAATTAATGCCACTTCCATGGGAATCAAAGATCAGACCAAAAGTGAAGTTTAAAATTTGAGGCATGTAGATGAAGTGGAACTAGCACATTTTTTAAGTGGTGGAATTGCCTCTAGATAGGTTGTCTAACTGATTTTTATCCCTTCTCTTCCGATGGTCAGCTCACATCCCTATGTTTAAGGGTAGAAGTTGATGACTTGGAGACAATTAACAACAAAGCCATCAATTTTTTCTCATTGTTGCATTCAAAAAAAGATCGTGAAAGGGCTGATTATTGACATTTTGTTCTCTCACAGTTTAAGGGAAGAGAGTGTCTCTGAATTGGAAGCTAGATTCTTAGAGAAGGAAGTAAGGACAATGATTTTTTGTATGGATAAGGACAAGTCCCCAGGGCATGATGGTTTCTCTATCCTCTTTTATCAAGAATGTTGGGATATAGTTAGATCTGACTTAATAAAGGTGTTTGCTGAATTTATGAGGGGTACTATAAGAAACGGAATGAACGCCACTTTCATTATGCTCGTGCCAAAAAAGGAGGATGCTAAGGATTTTGCAAATTTCCAGCGTATAAGTCTAGTGGGGAGCCTTTATAAAATTATCTCTAAAGTTTTATCTTTGAGGCTGAGAAAAGTCATGGATAGGGTGGTGTCCAATTCGCAAGGCATATTTGGTAAGATAAGACAGATTACAAATGGTATCCTTGTAGCTAATGAACTTGTTGATGGTAGAAGATTGAAGGATCTAGGGCTGATTTGCAAGATTGCTATGGACAAGGCTTATAACAGAGTGGAGTGGGAGTTCCTCTAGTGAATTCTTAGAAAAAAAAGTTAGGTGAAAGATGGAATGGGTGGACTATGGGCTGCTTATGTTGTCCTCACTTTTTTGTCATGATCAATGGGTCTTCAAAAAGGTTATTCCACTCTTCTTGAGACTTAAGACAAGGGGACCCGTTGTCTCCTTTTTTGTTCACCTTTGGTGGCAGACACCTTTGGTGCTTTGATGGATATAGCGGAAGAGCAAGGTTTAATTAAAGGCTTTCTTGCCAGCAAGGATGGTCCACATGTCTCCCATTTACAATTTCTAGATGACACAATATATTTTGAGGATGCTAATCTTGATAAAGTGGTATTTGAATTTTATCTTGAGGATTTACAAGAGTTTCTCAGGTCTCAAAGTTAACCTTTCTAAATCTATCATGGCGGGTATTGGGGTGAATGAATCCATGTTATCCAATTGTGTTGATCGTTTTGGCTGCAGGGTGGATCCATGGCCCTTGAAATATTTGAGCATGCCTTTGGAGGGTAACCCAAGAGCCCTCTCTCTTAGGGATCCAGTAGTGAAAAGGGTCCTCAAGAAGTTGGTTGGGTGGAAGAAGTCTTATGTTTCCTTGGGGGGTCGTATTACTTTGATCAAGGCAGCCATGTCTAATGTGTCAGTGTATTACATGTCTCTCTTTAAGATGCATAGTAAAGTGAGCCTAAAGTTGGAAAAATATCAGAGGAATTTTTTGTATGAAGGTAGAAAAGAGAAGAAAGATCACCTTATAAAGTGGGACGATGTTTGCTGGCTTAAAGAGTATGGGGGCCTAGGGTTCGGGCATATCAATGAAAGGAATGTTTCCCTTCTCGAGATATGGTTATGGTGGTTCTCAAATGAAGGCGGTAGTTTATGACCTGTCTC
>JAOXJP010000015.1:4289332-4319642 GCA_025762735.1 Platanus orientalis | reverse complement strand
CAATGTCTTTCCTCTTCCCAGTCTAGCCTTTTTAGACTTTCGAACCAAAAAGATGCCTTTATTCCCTTCTTTTCATGGTCATTCTAGGAATTTGACTTTCTCAAGGGACCTCTACATTTGGGAAGTTGACCTCTTAGGCCCCATTCTTTCTGGCCTTGAAGAGTTGTTTATCTCCTCTATCTTTCCAGACAAAAGGGTTTGGATTCTGGAGACTTCTGGGAATTTTTCCTATAAAACTTTTTTCAAGGCTTTGGTTCCCTCCCTAACTTTGAATTGTGTTTTCCTATTAAGAGGATCTAGAATGGGGGTGGCAATTCGTGTTGGCGGGTCGGGTTCGTGTCGTGTCAAGCTAAGGGTATACGACTATATGGGTCAACACAAACATGGCCCATTTATTAATCGTTACGAAGCGGGTCAACCCGCTTTGATCCAAAACGTGATTACAGTAAACCTGATGCAGCACAAAAGAGTATGCCAAAACAGGTGGGAGTATATGGGCAACAAGGCTGAAAACAGAAGGTACCAATAGGATTAAACAGATTCTGTTTAAGGGTAAAAAGTAGGGTGTCCCCAAGGGTTGATAGAGATTTAAAAGGATTAAACAATAGCTGTTTGGAAATAGTATCAGGTCTAAAACAGCAGGGTATGTAGGTATTGTAGGTGGCTGATTTGGTACAGATTAAAGCTAGATACAGCAGGCTGTTTAAGTTTTATGGGCTGATTAGGTTTAAGACAGAGGACCAAAAACTGGGATTATCTGGACTGCTAAGTCACATGAGATAGAGGTAATTAGGGGTTTCAAAATCAAGTTTACTAGTACTGTATTAAGAGTGTAGATCTGAAGCTGTATAACAGGATTTTAAAAGGGGTGACAAGAAGAAGGATCACACTAGTCTGATTTCTGGGTAAGAGGGGTCAAACCCAAAGTGGATTTGGTAATGTTTTCAGGGTAATTACAGGAAGATTAAACAAAGAATAATGGGCCATGAGATGGGCCTAATAAAGAGGGAAAACAGGGTTTAGATAGGACCAGTAACAGTGTGTAATAGACTGCAAGAGAGAATATTAATAAGGGAAAACAATGGTAGATCTCCAGGTTAAACAAGGCAGTAAACATGTGATTTATGGGACTGTTATAGTGGGTCAGCATTCACTGTGGCCCTTATTCAAACAGGTTGTGTTTGGGGTCAGACAAACAGCAACAGGGTTAAGTTTTTGGGTACCGCAAGGCATATAAGATAGGGTCTTAGGCTCTGGATGCAGGATGCAAGGTATTCTTGGGTTAGGGAGTTTAAAACAGCAAAGATAATGGAGTTAGTAAAGACGATTGGTTTGTGAGATGGGGTGAGGATTATGTTGATGAAAGCTTGAAGAAGATGATGGGGATGTAAGGTTGCAGAGAACAACAAACAGAAAATAGATAAAAGAAGGAAGAAGAAAAAGAAAAATAGTACCTGGAGGTAATCCCTACCTCACGCCCAGGGAGGTAATCCCTACCTTGGGTTCAAGCTCAAGCCCAAAGCTTGAAGAGAATTGTTCCACTCGTGTAAGAGAAGAGAAAACCCATGAAATTTATTCATATTATGTCATTCTCGAATACAATAGGGAACTTCTATTTTAAAGGCAAATAACAAAAAGTAAATAGCAACCTAATCTAATAATGTATTTTGCTAAATAATTCCTAGCACTTTCTAAAAAATATAGCTTCAAAAACTGGCCAAATCATGGCCTTATTTGGACCTGACAACAGCCTTAGTTAATGAATGTTTGTGGCTGACTTAACTACCCAACATCAAAAACTATAATGACCCCTATATCCCTAACTCTAATAAATCATAAAGATTTAACTAAAACAGTATAAAGGATTCTGAGAATGACTCAAAACAGCAACATAAACTCCAAGTAAACTGTGACAAGTGTCCCTCCATGTGTGGACCCCACTATAACGCATGTGTTGGTCCAACAGGGTCTCCAATGTCTGCATCAACACCCTAACCCACTAATTTCGTTTTGGGTTCGCTAGTCATGTGAGTGAGCGGTGGAAATTTGTGTTGGTAGGTCATGTCTGTGTCATGTCGACTCAAGTTAAGGGTATATGACTACATGGATAACCCGGACACAACCCATTTATTAATCGTGTTAAAGCGGGTCGACCCACTTTGACCCAAAACATGATTACAGTAAACCCTAACCAGATAATTTCATGTTGGGTTCGGGTTGGGTCAAACATTGCCACCCCTAATTTGGAAGCCTCAGTCTCCCCTAAGAATTAAAGCTTTTTTATGGTCTGGTACGCTCAACTATATTAACACTATGGATGTGCTTCAATGAAAAAGACCGTACATGAATCTCTCTCCCCATTGGTGCACTCTGTAAAAAAGATGGTGAATCCTCAAAGCACATATTCTTTTAATGCAATTATGTTGAATCTATTTGGAATCATTTCTTCTCAAGATTGGGAAAATCTCAGCTTTGGCCAGATAATATCAAAAAATTTACTCTTCAATGGAGTAGCAAAGGGTAGGGCACACATGTCAAGGTGCTTTGGGAGAGCTTGCTTCATAGGGTTATCCGAGGGATTTGGAAAGAAAGAAATCTTCGTTTATCTGAAGACAGATCCATATCTCTAAGAGAGGCAATTGATGCTATAGTTAGTGAAGTGGGTAACTGGATGTTGGTCTCCAAGGAGTTCAAAGGGTTTCCTCTCTCGTTTTTTCTTGCAGATTGGGCCTCCTCCCTTTCTTGGTCCCCTCAGCAGAGAGGAAATATGTGCTTTCTTGGGTCACCCCTCCTTCAGGCTCCCTCAAGCTCAATTTTGATGAGGCCTCAAACGGAAAACCAAGCCAAGCAAGGTTTGGTTGTGTGATTTGGGATCATTCTTGCAAGGTGATACATGCCATTTATGGTCCATCAAAGCTCAGACCATGTGCCTCCTTATGGGTCTTAGGGAGCTGAAGCAGTTGGGCTTCAAAGGTTGATTCGTTGAGGGTGTGATTCAGCTACTATAGTTAGTTTGGGTGTGGGTAAAGGTGATGGGTCTTGGGTTTTAGCTCCAGTTATCTATGAAATTCTGGAGCTAATTTTCTTGTTGTCTATCTCTATCTCGCATGTTGATAGTGTCGAAATATAATAAATATATTAACGCATCCCTCTTCTATCACCTTAGGGTTTTAGGAGAGATGGTTAATTGCTTTATTTATGATATTAATGGGATCAGAGCAGGTTTTAGGTTGCAAGTTCAAATCCCCCCATGGACACAAATATTCTCCCAGGCCTCGCACCTAGTTCCCCCAGGTTATTGTCCAGGAGTATCCCTCCTGAGGGGGAGTGTTGGAATATAATAAGTATATTAACTCATCCCTCTCATGTCGCCTTAGGGTTTTAAGAGAGACGGTTAATTGCTTTATTTAAGACCAGGATGGGGTGGCTGATAGCTTAGCTAATAGGGGGGCTATTTCTCAGTTTTGTGTACTGTGAAAATTGCCTTCCGGAGGTTTGATTGTAGGGACTCCTCTCCTTTTTGTATCTTTAATAATTCTTGGCATTATCCAGCAAAAAAAAAATTATTCTTGGCATTTTTTTAATAAAATGAGTTAATTATCCAAAAAAGGGAGTGAAGTTTCAAGAAAGGATTTTTAATTGGGACTGATTAATGTTTAGTTGATGCTTGGTTGAGTTCTTGCCCCTATTGGAGAAGGTATTTCTCATGCTTTTTCCATTTTAATAAATTATCCTTTATCGATAAAAGGTCATTACCCAGTGTTGGTCCCGTAATTAAGGGGTGCTGGGAAGGGTAGACAGGAAACAGACCTAACCTTTGGCTTTTTGCACAAAGTGAGTGTTAACCGGGCTCAAACCCGCGTTTTCACACTGGACAGCCCAAGCCGCTACCATTGCACCAAAGCAATGACCCTGGGCGATATGCACCATATAACTTTAAGTAGACTATAAGATAAAATCATACAAAAATGCACATAAATTAAATTCTGCAATGTGAATATGAATAAAACGCCATAGCTCTGATATTGTATTAGTGACCATAAATGGAAACATTGTATCTTAAACGAGTATTTACCTTAATCTTTTTGCCTGTGTTTACGTTGATTATAAAATCACCTTTTCGAATGACACCTTCATAGATTCTGCCATGACAAATCAATTCCACTTCAAAGTGTGAGAATTATGCTTGGCACAGTCACAATGCACACACCACATCAATGTGGGTAAAGACAAGCCACAAGAACAGTCAACTAAAAAAAGAGCCAAGTCAATTAAGTGTACCTTAAATAAGTCAACTGACCAAAGCGCCCTTCTTCCAATTTGAAAGCTAATGCAACCAGAGGTCCAACAGGAGTTCCAGATAACATTACCTAACGGCAGTAACTCCAGGAAGAAAATACTTTAGTCCCTTGGATGAGATTTTAAATTAGGAAAGAAGAACACAAAAATCAAGTTAGAGCTTTCTTATCAACAGAATCCAATAATTTGTATACCTTCTCTTCATTCTTGGTTTGGTCGAGTGCATAGTTACTAACTTCAATTGGACAAGGTAAATAATTAAGCACCCCATCAAGCAGAGGTTGTACTCCCTGTATTCCAAAAATGGCAGTAAATAACACATCGAAAACAAAAAACATCTCTTAGTAGCGCAAACAAATAGCACAGAGGGTGGCAATTTGATGTGAAGAGATCCCAATATTGTAGATGATTAATGAAGGGCAGTGGAAGGCAATAACAATGTGAAGGAATCCACCTCAAGAATGAAATGGGTCAACTAATCAGAGATTCAATACTCAAACTCTTTGTAAGAAACAAAGCTATCAAGGTCTTTGTTTTGTGAGAATTTTGTTCCAGAGGATTGTTAGTAGGGCCTCCTCCCCCTAGTGTTGTATCTTATGTTTTTTTCCTCCTTTTTCAATCAAGTTCAGTTAATTATCCAAAAAAAAAGGTGGCCAAAAAGGCCTCTGAAATAATTTTCAGGAAGATATATGTCAGAGAACTTGAAATTTGATATACCATTTTTCCATATAGCTTTTCTCCTTTGCATGAACCAAAAGACCATCTAAAACTTCAATTAAAATTAAACAAGAAAATAATAATGTATATCCCGTTGAGGATATATCAACATTGAAATATCTCTATTCTCTAATAATTGAGATTCATCAAGTGTGTGTGTGTGTGTGTGTGTGTGTGTGTGAGAGAGAGAGAGAGAGAGAGAGAGAGAGACCAATAAACTTCTTTTTTTTTTTTTTTTTTTTGGTAATCAGAAAATTGGTAATTTGGTATTTATTGTCAAATTTGAAATTGATCAGCAAACATGCATCAGTCAGGGATAACTGTTCAAATTATTTTCTCATACCCTCCAAACACAATTTCTATATCTACCGCTAACAAGATACAATAAAACCCAATTACAGGATACTGCCAACATGGTATACATCCTTCAGCAGAGATCCATATTTTATTTGTCAGAAACCTAGGAATCAACATTTGAATTTCATCATAATCATTCAGTAAAAAAGTTTAGCCATAGAAACACTAAAATTTAGATTATAGAAACATCCCACCCCAGACTACAAATGGAAGTTGCCTAAATAACAAAACAGCAATGGAAATACACCTAACAATACAAGTACCATCCAAAAAGAAGAAAAAGAGACAACAATTATCAAAAAAATTGTTCCAAGCACCTTATTTTTAAATGCACTACCCATGAATACTGGTATAAATTTGCGTGCTACTGTAGCCCTGCGGATCGCCATCTACACAAATACACACACACACACAAAAAAGAGCGAGATAATAAATATCAAGACATGAAGAATCACATTGAAGCAAAAATCAACATTTTTCTTTGACTAACTATAGACGATATTGGAAGAAAAAAATATATCAATACTTATCAAGAGACAAAAAGGAACTAAAACCATGTGAAAGAGTTACACAGCCAGAAACTTTATAATTAAACAATTAAATACCAAGAAGAAACAAAGGATTTTTTTCTTGGAGATAAATAACAAGAAATTGTATTAAGAGAAAAAGAAAATACAAAGAAGTGCAGTACAGGTCAACCCAATGATAAGAATACAGAGGAAACCAGCACAGTATAAAAGCACAACAACAATTACAATAAAGAATAGAGCCATATGGCAAGTTTGGAAACACCCTGCTTCGCGAATTCATCAAATATTAGATCCACAATCTTCTGATCATGTTCAGATACTGCTAAAATCAAATTTGTTAATGGTTCCTTCTCAGTTTCAGAGAAAGTGATTATCAAAGTATTTCCTAGTCTTCCTCATTTTCTATTCTACATGTCCTTGGTTTCTCTCTTAATTAGCAGTCTAAGTCTTATAATTGTAGTATGATTTTTTCTCCATACATTGTAGGATCGAAGAATACAGCAGCAAACTGGGAGTGGTGGAGGAATTGACAGGCAACATGCAATATTTGGAACTCTAAATTGTCCTATAAGGGCTCTTTCCTTCTATGGCTAGTGTTCGTGGAGAAAGTTCTGACACAAGATAACCTTATGAAAAAGGGGGTCATCATGCTGGCTAGTCGTTGTAGCCTATGCAATCATTCATCTGAAATGGTGTCCCATCTTTTTCTGCATTGTCCCGTGTCAGCTGAGCTTTGGGGTTCGTTTCTGGAGAGGTTTGGTCTTTCTTGGGTGACCCTGGAATCTATGCACTTACTGCTTGGTAGCTGGTATAGATGGCAAACAGGGCACCTATCCTCTCGCAGTAAGATCCTTTGGGTTTCATTCCCCACATTGTTGTTTGGACGCTATGGAAGGAGCGAAACAATTGTATTTTCGAAGGAAAAGAAGTGTCCACCAAGAGATTATAGGATAAGGCTTTGGGTCTCTTGTATCAATGGACCTCTCATTTGGCGGAGTATTGAGGGTGTAATTTTGCCTTTTGGATTTTTTATTGGCCTTCTATGGTTTTTAGGTAGCTCCCGAAGGGGTTTTGTACTACTCGTGCTTGCTCTTTCTTGCAATAATTTTTTTTCCTAACTAATCAAAAAAAAAAAATAGTAGTAGTGTCAACAAAAACCAGATTATGCTGTCATTACTGGCTTGGTCATTTGTCTTTTCATTCCTTAAAACTTTTATTTCCTAGCATGTTTGAGTCAGGAATTAGCTAAGTATACAACATGAAGTGTGTGAACTAGCTAAGCATTGTTGTATTTCCTATTCTCCAAGTACTGTAAAAAGGTGTGTTTCCTTTAGATATTGTGCATTACAATGTTTGAGGCCCTTCTCCAAATTTTTCCATTTTTGGTTTTTGTTACATTTATTTCATTTGTTGATAATTAATTACTCTCTTTTTTTTATGAATTAATTACTCTTGATGAAGTTAGATTAATCTCCTGAAAAGAAGGGATGGGATTCCAACAACTATCCGTACTTTTATAAGATGGTGCTGACTCAGTTAGATCAGACCAATGATGCAAATATATTGAAGGCCAACTGAAAGCATATTTAGAAGAAAATGGAATCACTCACTTGCATAGTTGTATATACCTTAAAACAAAATGGAATGACTAAAATAAAAAACAATACCTTTCAGAAGTCGCACGAAGTTTCCTCTAGGGTATGAAAGTGGAGAAAAAGTGTTGATCAGATGTTGTGCTTATTGCGGTGATGCGAAACAAGAAAGAGCCCATATTCAGCTTTAATGGATTTATGCATGGGATTTTGGGAATTTTGGGTTTAATATTTTTGTATGGTATTATTTTTTACTTTTGTCAATTTTAGATTAATCTGCGTTAGTTTGTCTTTTTCTTTTTTTTTTCTTTTTTTGAATGATAATGAGAAATTTATTTGAAACCAGGAACAAAACAAGAAACAAGAGCGTCACCTAGAAGGTGAACGTGAGCAAAGCAAAAGAGACAACAGGAAAAAGAAGCAACAAAAACAACAAAACCAGAAAAAAGAGGAACCAAACCACCCCACCTTGAAGCCAAAAACAAATTCTTACAACTCCTCACACCAAATAAAATACCAATCCCCTTCAATAAACTCCTCCCTAATCGAGCACCAATCAGTAAATGGAAAAGATCAGCTCCTCCCAACTACTCAACCAATCTTCAAAATTCTCACGTTCCTTTACTTCCAAAGGAACCAACAAATGGCCCATGGAAGCACCATCCAAATGATGGCAGGCAAACCCTTCTAATCTCGGATCCACCATCTTGAAATCAACTCATTAAATTGGTTAGGAAAAGACCAAGATATCTTAAGATGCAAGAAACCCCAAACTATAGCTGCCATATCGCAGTGCACTAGCAAATGGTCCATCGACTCCTTCAAACACAGGCCACATCTATTTGCTAAATTCCAACCTCTACTCTATAAATGATCCAGGGTGATACTTTTATCCAAGTATACCGACCAAAGAAAAAACGACACTTTTGAGAGAATACCCCAGATCCAAACTTTTTTATGGAGAAAGAAAGATCTATCAATATCCAACTTTTTATTAAGAGTCTTGGTTGTAAACCTACCTTCGTTGGTTTTTTTTTTTTTTTTTTTGAGAAGAGTAAGGAATATCATTAAAAAAAGAAAAGAAGAATTAGGAAAAAGCATGAGCAATGCCATCCCGAATACAAAGCCTAAGGGCAAGGAGAAAAGAAAATCAACTAAATGGCTAAAAGATAAAACTATCCCAATCAAAAAGCCATCTTTAAAAAGAGGAAAGAGTCTCAGAAAAGGGTACAGACAACCAGTCGAACAGAAGAGCGAAAACAAAATTCACCAAGAAGGAGAGAGAGTGAGGATCATCATCAAAGATCCGCCTGTTACACTCCTCCTATATAGCCCAACAGATAGCTACCAGAATAAGATGCCACATTGCTTTGCCCAAGGGGCCCAAATGCCTGATAGATTGACCATTCCAGCTTTCAAGAAGACTCATCGAAACCAGTTGCACCCATTGGATGGACAGGCAGGGAGAGAAGAAAGACCACACCGAGGAGGCCACCGTGCAATGAAGGAAAAGATGGCTGGTTGACTCCCCGTCCACTTAGCATATAGCACATCGATTTGGGATAATAAGACCTCTACGAATTAGGTTGTCCATCGTAGGAGCCTAATCCCACCAGAGCTCCCATAAGAAAAAAGAAACTTTAGTGGGCAGAAGCAAATCCCAAACCAAGCCAGATGGGAAAAGGGGAGAAATGTGCAAATGGGAAGCAGCCATACATGATTTGACAGAGAATCCCCTCTTAGGATCAGGGGTCCACAACCAAACATCCTCCTCCCCTGCATTCCCTAAGGGGTATCTTTCCAAAAGCCCAAGAGCCTTCCCATTTCTTCCACTTCCCAGTCGTAAGATTCCTTCGAGGATGAATGTTCCAAGAATAGAAGGCTCTAGATCGAATCATATGATCCCAAACGGAGCCTTGCTTGCAAACCACCAAATTATAGCACTGAGGGAATAATACGGCAAGGGGAGGACTCGAACACCAAGGGTCGTGCTAGAAAGCCACTATATCACCTTTGTTAACCTTAAAGCGGATGAAGCTAGAGAACTGGACCTTGCCTGCACAAATACCCTTCTAGACCCCATAACCTGAAGCACCTAGGGGATAGCAAGGCAATCATCCATTGCGATCTACCCCATATTTTGATGCGACCACTAATCTCCACAAAGCCTCTCTCTCATACCCAAACCTCCATAACCATTTGCAAAGCAAATATCTGTTGATACCCCTAATTAGCCTCATGTCTAGACCCCTATGGCCTGTAGGATTGCATATCTTTTTCCAACTGATCCAGTGAATTTTCCTTTAATCCTGACTCGAACTCCATAAGAAATTTCGTTGTAATCTTTCAATTTGATCTGCTACTGAAGCCAGGATCGAAAAAATCGAAAGGAAATAAATTGGGATACAGGAGAGAACATTCTTGAGCAACACAAGCCTGCCACCCTTAAAGAGCATCCTACCCACCACAAAGACAGTTTCTGATCTATTCTTTCCAACACCGGATCCCAAATAGCTTTGGAGGAAGCTTTAGCTCCAAGGGGCAAACCAAGGTAAGAGATAGGTAAGGAAGAAGTCTGGCAACCAATAAGAGAGGTCAACTCCTCCAAATTAGGAACATTTCCAGTTGGGCTCAATGTGGACTTCTATAAATTCACCTTTAGACCTGTCACTACCTCTAAAATAAGAAGAATATATCGCAACACTTTTGGTGACTTAGGATCCGCATTCAGCATAAACAGAGAGTCATCCGCAAATTGGATGAAAGGGATTGAGGAGTCACCAACCGAATAAAAGCCTTTAAGCATCCCCAACGAGTCCGCTTTGGCCATCATCCTGTTAAGAATCTCCATCACAATGATGAAAAGATATGAGGAAAGGGGATCACCTTGCCTCAGACCTCTGCTACTTTTAAAGAAGCCCTTTGGCGATCCATTAATTAGAATGGAAAACGAGGGAGAAGAAACACAAATTTTCATCCAGTTTCTCCATTTGACACCGAACCCCATTTGAAGCAGAACTCAGTCTAAATATCTCCAATTCACATGATCATAGGCTTTTTCCAAGTCAATTTTCTAGATAAGCCCCAGAGTCCCCTCTCTTAATATGGCATCCACACATTCATTTGCCAATAAGGAGCAGTCGACAATTTGTCTTCCCAAAACAAAAGCATTCAGAGACTTCGAGATGATCTATGGGAGGGCGCTTTGAAGACGAATGGACAAAGTCTTAGACAACAGTTTGTAGAGGCAACTGACTAAGTTGATGGGCCGAAAGTCCTTAATCTCTGAGGCACCCGTCTTCTTAGGAATGAGTGTAACGAATGTGGCACTAAGGCTCTTGCACCACTGATCCCTTTCTTGAAATGCAACCAAAGCGGTCATGACATCCTTGCCCATCACAGCACAACAGATTTTAAGAATTCTAATAGGGAACCCTTCGGGGCCAGGGGCCTTGTCTTCCTTCAAGCTGTTCAGGGCAATCTTCACTTCGTCTTTTGAAAAAGGACATTTCAGCCACCTTTGATGATCTTCCTCAATGCAGTCAAAATCAACACCATCAAGCTATGGCCGAAATGAGAAAGGCTCCGAATACAGATACTGATAATAATGCTCTATGTGATTTCTGATAAGACTCGGATCATCCACCCAAGTCCCGTCCACCCTCAATTTACTAATGGAATTAGAGGATTTTCTCATAGAAGCAATCCGATGGAAAAATCCGGTATTCTTGTCACCGTCCTTTAACCAATCCACTCTTCACTTTTGTCTCCATGAAATCTCTTCCATCCACAACAACCTCTCATATTTTGACATTGTAATAGGTCTGGCTAGGCAATCATCTTTCGGGATGGATTGACTGGAGTTCCGAGAATCTAGTATTCCAAGCCATTTTAAAGATCCGGATCCGGTTTCCTACCTTCCAAAACCCTAAGCAAACCCACACACTCCCCTACCTCCCAATCATTCAAATTTTAACGAAATCTAGGAATCCAAATCTTCCTCACAACATCAAAGAAATCCACCACCAAATTAAGGGGATCAAGGGAAATAGAATACAAGATCCTAAACGACTCCTTAAGCGGATGTTCCCTAGCCCATCTATCTTCCCAAAACCTAATCATTCATCTTTTGAATAAACTTCCAAAAGATATCATTCATCTTTTGAATGGACTTTGGACTTCCACAAACCACACCCAAATCTCCCCAACACCCTCTTGCTCTCCCACTCCGAGACCAAACCAAAACGATAGACCACAACCTTACGCCATAAGCTCTCTCTTTCCACCCTAAGCCTCGACAACCACTTATCTAACAAGGCCCTATTATGACTTCTAATCGATCTCACTCCAAGGCCCCAGTAGCACAATGACTTGCAAATAGACTTCAAATCAACAAGATGATACCACTAATGGCTATCCAAATCGTTCCATAAGAAATTACGAAATTTGCCCTCAATCCTATTGGCCACCGAGGCTGGAATGCAAAAGAGACAAAAACTAATTCGGGATGGATGCCAAAGTTGATTTCAACAAAGTCAATCTACCACATTTGGATAATAGGGAAGCTTTCCAAGCCTCCAGGCAAAAACCAATTCTCTCAATGACAGGCTCTCAGACCAGCTTTGACTTATAACTAGCTCCTAACAGTAAACCCAAATATGTCGAAGGCAACGAACCAATTTTACAACCCAATATCCATGCCAAATGATCCATATCCGAAATATCCCCCACTTGAAACAACTCACTTTTGGCAAAGTTAACATTCAGACCTGACACCGCTTCGTAACAATGAAGAAGACACCTAATAAAACGTGTCTCTCATCTGCATCACAAAAAATCATGGTATCATTGACAAACTGTAGATGAGAGATCCTAACTCTCCCCAACCCCACCAAAAAACTTGGAATAAAATCCACTTCTGCCTTCCTGATCATTTTATCCTAGGTTAGTTTTTTGTCAGTTAGTTTAAAGGTTTTTTATTTATTTCCAAAAATATTAGGTTTTATTTAATTTTAAAATGAAAGGTGTATTTATGTCATTTTTCTTTATGCCATATTTTGGGAGGTCAAAACTTATCTATTTGGTTTGATTTTGGGGCCATTTGAAAGGTTATTCAGTTACCTTTCCAACGAGACCAAGATCTTGAGAATCCATATGATTCGGGAAAGTTATGGCTAAAATACTGACAGGTATTACTTTGTGATAGGAT
Source organism: Platanus orientalis (assembly GCA_025762735.1). NCBI lineage: Eukaryota > Viridiplantae > Streptophyta > Magnoliopsida > Proteales > Platanaceae > Platanus > Platanus orientalis. The sequence continues at coordinate 4,306,938 of JAOXJP010000015.1, read as the reverse complement.
ATAACTATCATAGAGTTTTGTTTTCTAGGAATTCTAGTTAGAGTGAGACTTGGAAAGTTTGAAATGTAAAATCTATATATGCTTGATAACTCGTAATTGATGGAATAATGAAGAATGGTGATTATTGATGAATTCAAAGCTACAATTGCTCTGTTCTTGAGTGACTTCAAAATCTTGAATGTGTGATGCTTTCAACCCTAGGTGTGACTCCTAGAAGGCCATTGGTGTGACTCCTTTGATATTTTTCTCTCTTTCTCTATTTTTTACTATTTTCTTTTTATTACAGATTATTTATTAAAGAACCGGATCAAAGCCTTTTCAACCTACATCAGTTTGGTATCAGAGCAAAGCTTGAGAGATGGTTCTGGATGTTAGGACTCAATTTATTTTCTCTTTCAGAAAGACATTTAAGGTTTTGATTAGTGACAAGTATGAAGAGAACTTGATTTCTACAAGTTTTGTTGAAGATATCTTACAAGATCCTATAGATCAAGGATATTGTGGCTATGCTGAGGAAAAATCTGTTATCCAATTCAAACAACGAAAATATATCGATGGTGCTGAATGCAGAATCTTTTCATTGAAGAATAATAGTGATTTTAGGCAAGCAATGGATTGAAGAAATGATACTTTTGATGAAGAGATAAATATCTTGAAAAATTTTAACTTTGGTATGTGGTATGAACTAAAAGTAATAGCAACAACAGCCTTCTTTTATGGTTCCATCAGCTTTTGGAGAGAAAAAACAAGAAGAGTTTGTCAAAATAGTTGATGATGAGCCCAAGTTATTTCCATAATTACATTAGGTTCAGTTCAACATTCTGTGAAACCCAAGCCTAAGGTTTTCTACAACAGGTTATCTACCAAAAAAATGAATTGACAATCTACTACCAGTGGTAAGAAGAAGCTACAGAAAAAAGACCATAAAAAAATGCATGAACTTTGCAGGAATTCCTTTTTCAACACACCTCAAGGTCACTGGGTGATATAGGCTCATCATTTAGAAATGCTTCAGCAAGTTTATCATCAACTTCAGATACTATTTCTATTAGTTCACGCCGCTTTTCTGCAACTAAAGCCTCCATATTGGTAGGAATATCTGAGCTGACCACTTTTTCACTAAAAAAAGGTAACAACAGAATAAGCAGAAAATATCAAATATGTAAATCGATTGTCCAAATTCAGTAAATCCATGAGAATAATGAAACACACCCACTGGAACCATGAAATAAATAAGCTTTTAACTGCACAAGGTCCACAAGACCCTCAAATTCCTCTTCCAACCCAATTGGAACTTGTACTGCTGCACTGTGATGCCGGAGCTTAGACCTTGCCTACAAAAGAAAATCTGTGTCAGCATATCAATGACGAACTTTCCAAAATTAAATAAAATCACTTATAACAAACATGAGGAATGTTTTAATCAGAGACTGTATCAATAAAGACTATTAAATGTAAATAAATCGAGTGAAGGCATCTCAGGAAGAAAAACGTACATTAATTGGCAACATAGAATCATGATCCAATATTTCAGTGACACATTCCCACTTATAGGGGTAGTGAAGCAAAATAATATGATACTACAAAAGTTCCAAAATTTCGTCAAATTTCACTAAGTTTTTCTGATATTAGTGAGATATCAGCGAAATTTCCCTGATATTAATACTTTCAATAGTATTTTTTTTCCCGGGCTAAAATCCACCCCAAATCCATTCTTTTGCTGCAGTTTATTGTTTTGTCAATTAGAGAGAGAGAGAGAGAGAAAGAGAAGAAGAAGAAGAAGAAGAAGAAGCTCCACATCAGTTTTTTTTTGATAATAAATTTTATAAAAGAAAAAACAAGAAGCACTCCACCAAAAAACTAGGAAGGCTCACAACCTTTAACAATATTAACCCATCTTACGAAATCTTTACATTTACAGCTCACAAGAAACACCTCTCCTTAGCTCTCCTAAAAACCTTATAAAATGGTTCCACACAATTCTCAAAACTCCGATTATTCCTTTCAGGTCAAATAGACCACCAAATCGCCAGAATGACAAGGCACCACAACACTTTCCACCTTCGCACACAACCCAGAGACTTCCATTGCTGAAACAAAGAGGCACAACTAGGTGAAACAACCAACCAACATTAGCCTCGAAAAGTATCAAATTCCACACTTCCAAGGCAAAAGGGCACTGCATAAGAATGAGATTCGCAGACTCGGCATCCTTAAGATGCAATAATATCATTTGTGGTAATAAATAGTATTTAATTTTTATTTGAACATAACTGAATAGTATTTAAAAGTTGATAAACCACACACACACATTAAAAAAAAATGTGCTAGGTAAACCATTGCATACCTTTGTTATATAAAATTTGTTTATAAAACATTTAGTTTAGGATGAAATATAAGGTAAACTAGTCATTCAATTTGAAAAGTTTGGTAGCCATTTTTCCATAAAAAAGAATGTCTTGTGTATCTATGCAACCAACTTGTACATAAATGTTTTCATAGCTTCTTGAGTCTTGAGTGTGTTACCATGCTTATCTTAACATTCCTTGAAGTTTCCTAAAAAAATTTCAATGTATACATTATTTCAAAGCATTCCAGTGAAATTTCACCAAGATTTCCATAACTCCCCCAGGTGAAATATCCATTGAAATCGAAAATTTATTTCTTGTACAGGATTATACACGGAGATCTTCCAGACTTGCATCAGTCCAAATTCCCTACTATATTGCTGACTTAGGGCCTCACTCAAATGATGCTGTTACATCTTTGTGGGCTTTTTCTTGGGTAAGTGCGAAGCGTATTAATCGTATAAAACAGAAGGTGCAAGCCCCCAACATAAAGCTGTTGCTATACAACAGGGATCAAAAATAAAAAGGACACAGAATAGCAATGGTTCCACAACAATAACACAATGAATTAAGGAAATAACAAATCCAAGTACCCATATACTTCCAACTGATTGGAAAGAGGAATCTGCAAGTAAACTCTTTCGATTACGGGAAAAATCAACAAATTTGAACTCAATCGATGGAACAGATGCTGAAAATCAGATTTAAGAATAGAAATAAAGTAAATGAACTCAATTCTAATAAACAAGCCATTGATTAAATCCCACAATCGAGTACACAAAGTAGGTGTGAAATCTCTCCAAGTTATAACAGAAATATGAGCAGTGAAGAACTCTTCAATTATTCCACAGGATCACGAATAAAGTGCATAAAATTCACTTAGAATGCAGCATAAAACAACCTACCAATAAGCCTTCTTTGGTAAAAATCAGCAACTCAACAACAATTATACCACCCCTTTGGACGTCCCTATTGCCTTTATATAGATTTCGGGCAACTCCTAATCAAACTAGGATTTAATTAATGACAATGTCAACTCCTATAAGTTCTTAGAAACCCATTTAAATCAAAACTAGTAAGAAGTTTCAATTCTGAGTCCAACTCAAGCTCATAAATAACTAAGAAATTACAGAAATAATGAAAATCTAAAATTTAATGTAACAAGGACTTAACCCATGAAAATTGGATCCCACACATGTCAGCTCGTCTTGAGAAGATGCATAAAGATTTCAACCAGAGGGCTCCGGGACAACCCGATAGGGATCGAAAGGCAAATAACTTACACTGAATCCTACAGAGAATCATAACGACAGATAAGCGACTGATCAGACAAATTCCCCAATTCTATACAATATGGACAGAAAGCTCCCCAATTTTTGTGGTATATTCATTTCAATATGTTGAAGGATTTAAGACATATTAACCAATCCCTGGTTGTATTTAGAGCATTTGTGTGTCACATGATAGAAGAAGCAATGCTTCTTTCTTGTTCTAACATCCATTTGGAGTTTTTCCAAAACTGAAGGACAGTTTAGTAGAAGTAAATCAACTATCAAGCGTCAACATGCCCCTACAATATCTGGTCTCTTCACTAAAATGCATGTTTTGAAATGTGGAAATTGAAATCTAAGAAGAGTGGCTAGCCATGACCTACAAAAGCTGTTGAGGTGCCAAATTGGTTTTCGCGGATAAAGTAGGTAGAGTCTCAAAGCAAAGAGATTTGCATTGCCTAGACATTAATTGTGGAAGAAGCCTCCATCATCATTATATGTTGGTCAGATGAAGGTGCTGCACCTTCAAGTGCTTGGTCATATGCTCAATGAGAATGCTTATAAACATCTTCCCAGACTATGGAAATGGTTCGAAGAGAAAATTCTATACTCCAAGGCTACTAGAACCTGTTGTGCTATTATCAATCTCACATTAAATAGACTTCAAGTGAACATATTTATAAGAGTCAAAAAGCATTAACCCATACCATCATATCAAGTTAAATTTCAATCTGCACCAATAACAACCATGACACAGGAGCGAAAGCAAATCGAATATAATATCCTTAAAATACATGCACTGGCCACTCCTAAATGTAGCAAAGCATAAATGGAATGCAACAATGAGTACATTAAATGAATATTCACCTGGTTGAGGACTTTCCATGGATCTGCTCCCATTCGATCAAGCTTATTGATAAACGCAACCCTTGGAACTTCATATCTTCTCATTTGCCGATCAACAGTAATTGACTGACTTTGCACACCACCAACACTACAAAGAACAAGTATGGCACCATCAAGAACACGCAAAGCTCTTTCAACTTCAATGGTAAAATCAACATGGCCTGGAGTGTCGATTATATTAATCTGCAAAAAAAAAAAACTCGGGGATATATGAGATATTCACAAGTGGAATCCAAGGTGTCATATATGAGCAGTCCACATGAAACAACATCCACAGAACGAGTATAGCTGCAATGAGAATGTTCAGGAGAATGGGTGGCAAAACTAGAAAGGATAGAATATGAATACATGTGAGGAAACTTTGGGTAGAACTGATGCAGGATGCATGTAGATGTGCACAAAGTGAGAGGAAAATGTAGAAATCAAGTCATACGCATAAGACTAATAGAAGCTAGGTTCCTACTCATCAACCATGTCATTTTGCAAATTTCATGTTAGGGAATCACTAGTAGTCCAATTTAATCATGCAAGAACTTCAAAACACATATAAAACACCAAATCAAACTAAACCAAAACATGCATTTAACATTCAACTAGCTAGGGAAGTAACCAAACACTCAAAATTAAGGAATTCAGAACACTTTTCTAAGATTTAAATGTTATGTTTAGTTGCTGGAAATTCAAGAAGTGTGGGTGAATAACAAAGACTAATGTAAAGGCCTGAAATGATGATCTGAAGGGAACTAAGGGAACTAACCAAGGTGTTGTCTAGCAAGGGTTATATGGCTTGTTTATGGTGATGGACAATACATGTTAGCACCAGTGTAAATAGGCAAATACAACAAGTTGAGGCGGACTATTATGGTCTGTGTAAGGTGCTGCCAGGGAGAATATTTGTATAGGACTGCAATTAAAAAGTTAAAGAAACCAGTAAAGAGAAAGGTCTTATGTTTATAGGCTGTTTGTAGTAACTGGGCAATGCTGGAATGCTATGAACAGATAGCCTGACCTGATTAGAGAACCCCAAAACATGTGCATACCACGATGCTGCAGAAATACATGATGATGTTGATTAATGAGCACACTGGATGAGCTGATCACAAGCCTTAGAGAAAAAGGAAGTTCTATCCAGTCGTGACTCTCCTTTTCTCCAGTCAAATACCTTCAAATCATAAGAGTCCCAATGCACAAGGACTATAAAACTGCCCACCATGTGTTGGGAATTTCTGATGCAGAATTTTCCCTTGTAAACATCACTTTTAAAAAATCTAGGTGGCACTAGTATGGCCCACTTGGTGATTGCATGATTCCCCTTCTTCAAATTTGCAAATCCCTCCTAGAAGGAAGAGTCCCAATTGATAGGGACTCTCCTGAAGACAGCAACTCATGTGGGAATATCATGGTTGATTTCCTCTTTAAATGATCTCTGATAAAGAATCTATGAGCCAATATGGGGGGCCCAAATGATGTCACACAAGTTCCCTCTTTTCAGATTTGAAAAGTCTTCCCAAATAGAAGAGTCCCAAGGGAATAGGATTCTATCTTGACAGCCGAATCATGTGCAAGTTTCCTGGCCAGATTTCCTTTAAAACAGCTAATAGGGAAGCTTATGTGGCACTAAGAGGGACCCACATAGTACTTGAATACCTCCCTCTTCAAATCCGCCGAGATCTCCCATAAAAAAGGAAGAGTCCAAATAGATGGGGACTCTTGATTGGCAGTCATATCATGTAGGGTACAGGAACATGTTTCTATTTAAAAGAAAATCCCTATAAAGGAATCTAATAGGCAATAAGAGGGGCCCACCTGTTGGCACAATTTCTCCCCTTTTAGCTTTGAAAATTCTTCCAAATATAGGACTCCTTTGAACCATGGACTCTATATTCTACAGCCAACCACTAGTAAAGATACCCTTTTGATTTAAACATTGTAAATACCCCAAACAGCCCTCTAATAAGCTTTATACCCAAGGGTAGACTAGGGAAACAGAATCCAAAACTCACAATCAGATTTAGGGGATTCCTAGGCTGCCACAAGTCTTGATTTTGACACTTTGTCTCTAAAACTTATGAGACTTCTTCCCCTAGCAGTGCCGCATGGATCTTGGGTGTTGAAACTTCAATCTTCAATCAAGAAATCAAGGGAAACTCCTTGGGGCTGTTGCCGCATGGGTTGGAGTTTCAAACATGGGGAGTTCTTGCGTTGGTAGTAAAGAGATTGGGATTGGGGCTGACAGATTGGATATGAGGAAATGATTGAAGGAAACAAAAGGTTGTAGGGTAAAGAGCTTCAAAATTGAAGCGTCACAAGTGTTTAAGAATGAATCTTGAATTTGTCTTGATGGATATGGGGACTGTTGTAACAGAAAACAGAAAATAAGTGATAAAAGAAAGAAGAAGAAAACATAGAATAAGAAGAAGCGAAAGGGATTCCTAGGGCTACACCTAGATGCACGAACCTCCTAAAAGGCCACCACTCCTGGTTGATGCTTCAGCACACACTAACAAAGGGGGACCCAGCTGTGCGAATGCAAGACACCAAAAATTGTGCTTTCATAATAATTCATCATTGCCCCATTCTAAACGTGTGGAGAGGTTCTATAATGCCTCTCACATTCAGGAATTACAACATGAACCAAAAAACTTTATGAAGTAACTAGAAACCCCTATCTAAAATAAAAACTAACAGTTACCCCCTCCCATATTTAATAAAGTTCCATTAATCCCTTACAATTTGTGCATACAATAAAAGAACTAAACAAGCAACTAATAATGATAAAAAGCTAAAATAAAGTGACACATGAATTGTGTCATGTCCTCTAAGTATCCATGAGCCATCTCACCCAAGCTCCATGAACTGCCACATGTCCAAGAAAGTGGGGTCCACTACTCGAACCAAAGCAAGAGGCTGCCCCCTCCTCTGATATACCTGAAATGTATCCCCTCTAGGTCTGATGTCTGCATCAAGAACCAATAGATGACAAGATGAGGAAAGGTTAATTGAGATGGCTTGGTTTGTGCAAAGAAGACCAATGACTGCATCAATGACATTCATAAATAAAAAAATGACTGCACCAATGAGCAAGAGCTATATGGTGCAAGTTGAAGGCTCTGAAAGGACAAGTGGAAGGGGAAAAAGTTCATGGGTTAACCTAGTGGGAAAAGACTTGATGACTCGGTTTAACTTAAGTCTGAAGATATAACCTAGATGAAGTGAAATATAGGAACAGAATTCTTGTAGCCTCCTCCAAATAATGGGGATAGTGCTTTGTTGAATTGAGTTATAGATTGACATGACAAGGAGTTTCCCTTTAGACAGATATGGTTCCCATTCGAGAGCCAATGACAGAGCAAACAAAATTGGTGGTTGGAGTGGCATGGCACACATGTTCAAAAACCTATCTGTTGGGGGGAGCCTAGCTTCAACATAGCTTGTCTTCCAGCCTTTAATACTAGTGTCAGTAAGCATAATCAACATTAGAACCAAGTGCAACTTCAACTATTCTTGGATTGGGGAAGGTTAAGTTTACATTGCGGCTATCTAAAGAATTTACAATAATCACAACAAGTGCACATGTTTTAAGAAAGAGCATGGGACCCAAAGAGGCTTAAACAATGAACCCAATGTTTTACAATGACAATCTTCAACAATGTTGTAGAACCTAGATAAAAGATTGGCCAGCCCAATTAGATAGGTAAGTCCAATCAGTTAAATGTTGAGTGATTCTGTGAACTGGTGGTATCAACTAACCTCAAAAAAATAGTAAATTAAAAGTTCTACCCACGGCTCTAGATCAACTGTATAACCAGTAGGTTGGCTAATTCAACATTTCAATCCGGTTTTGATATATATCTGGGAATAGATCAGATCGGCCATCAATGGCCCAATTTTAGTAGTCATGGATCAGACAAACCGGTCCAGTCTGATATCATTTCTGAAAAATTAATCTTGAGCCTTAGAAATGGGCATTTGGAAGGTCATAAGGCTTAACCCAAGACATTTCTCAAAAACCCAAGGCCTGTGAAAATGTATACATATGTTCTAAATCAATAGGCTTTCGCAAGCATGGTTTAAGACATCAGTATCCGTGTGTGCATCTGACGTAGGATCAATGGATTTCAGAAATATAGCCTATAGGTGAATCTAGGCTGAATATAAAGCCTTCAATCTGGGTAGCTTGTATGTAGACGATGACACCAAAGAATATAGATTGTACAAAGTATAAGCAACCTACTATAGCAGTGATAGAAGATTGATGAAGAAAAGAGAAGAATAAGAAGACGACGAAGAAGAAGAATTAAGCATTCACACCTAGGAGATAAGGTAATCACAATTCCTGAGAAAACAAAATTGTATTCATCAAGTCATAATCTCTTCTCCATGTCCAGCCCTTTTATAGAGGCTTTTACATCTTTTTTTTTAGAATTCCTACCCAGAAACCTTTTAAAAAAGGTCTTAGAATAATTGCCTATCATAAAAAGTATCTAGTTTCTTAAAAAAAAAAAACAGCATTAAAGCTAATTAAAATCTATCCCAATATTCCCTACTACTACTTACTAAAAACATAAAATCAAATAATATCTCAGAAATCCTACTAGGACTAGCTGTAATCTAAACCCGTTGGACTGCCCTCTAGATTCCCTAATATTTATAGCAATGTCACTGAGTGGAAAAAAAAAAACTCCATTTACCTTTAAACCTTGTTACCCCCATGATAACACTTTAACTTGTGCAACATGCGTATCGAAGGAACCTATAGAACTACTCTCATCATCATTCCAACTCCCACGTATAAACCCATCAAATCTGAATATGGGCTCTTTCATGTTCTTCATCATTCTCCCCTGGTTAAAAAAATTTGTCTCGAGTTTTATAATGCTGTAAGAATAATAAAAGAATTAGACTTTCTTGTCAAGCTTTGACGATTCATTCGCATTCGGCCAGATATATTCGCAATCCTTCAAAACAAATCTGTGAACAAGTTGATTTAACAAGGAACCTTAATAGATTTGGTGTTGAATTTCAAGAACTGATTCATCCTAAAATTTCTCTTCCTCCACTACTTGAAATATTGTTTGAATATCCCTGGGCTGAACTGGAAGTAGCTCAAGTGTTCCTTTTGGTGGGACAACAGTCAAATTCAAAGAAGTCTTCTCTTGAAGAGTCTCTTCTAAAACTGGTTGTACCATTTGTAAATTCAGAGTTGGTAAAGTTGGTGGAGATAACTTTGGTTCATCATCAACTATTTTGACAATCTCTTCTTGCCTTTTCTCTTTCAAAACTAACAGAATCATAGAAGAAGGCTGTTGGGGCTCTACCTTAAGTTGATACCACATACCAAGGTCAAAAATCTTCAAGATACGCGTTTCTTCATCATAATTCAACATTTAGCACCATTGATGTATTTCGCTTGTTTGAATTGGATAGCAAAACTTTCTTCAACATATCTACAATAGCTTTGATCTACATGATCTTGTAAGATCTCTTAAACAGAACTTGTGGAAATCAAGTTTTCCTCATACTTGTCACTAATTAGAACATTGATTGCCTTCCTAGAAGGGAAAACATATCTATTACCAATTTCAAGAACCATCTCCCAAGCTTTGTTCTGATACCAAATCTGAAGTAGGATTGATGGGTTTTAGCACTATAGGTGAAGGTAGGCTGAATATAAAGCATTTAATGTTGGCATTTTGTATGTAGACGATGACACCAAAGACAAGAGAATGTATAAAGTATAAGCAACCTACTGTAACAGTGGTAGAAGATTGAAGAAAAGAGAATAAGAAGAAGAAAAAAAAAAAAAAAACTACGCAATCACACTTCAAGAGAAAAATTGTATTCATCAAGTCATAATCTCTTCCTCCCGTTCATCCCTTTTATAAAGGCTTACATGAAATTTCATACCCAACAACCTTCTAAAAAAGTTCTTAGAATAATTGCCTACTAAAAAGTATCTAGATTCTACAAAAAAAAGAAACACCTGACCTAATTAAAATCTGTCTAAATCATGTCCTTATCCATTGTCCGTTCACTAGTGAAGTCTGGGAGACCATGATGAGGGAGGTTGGGATGGCTTGGGTTTTCCCAAATAGCCGTGGAGATCTCTTTCATGTATGAACATGGAGTATTGTGAAGACTTCAAAAATAGGGAAATTGCTTTGGAGCCTAATATGCCCAGTTGTGTGTTGGTCTCTTTGGTTGGAGAGAAACCAACGTATTTTTGATAATCATGCTCAGCCCGTTTCTAATGTTTATATTAAAGCTAAAGATTATTTTTATTTTTAGGGTGTAAATTGTAAAGATATGGGGGGATATTCTTTTGTTGATATGAAAAGGGGGTGGGGCAATATTATTAGAAACAGCCCCATCATGTAAGCCTTGTTTTGTTGGCTTTTTGGGGATTGTTTATCCCCTTGTTTCATGAATTTTCTCTTATAAAAAAAATATCAGAGTCAGTCTAAACCTCCATGGCGACTAACAAGGAGCAATTAGAACAGTTGAAGAACGAGTTGTAGGCCGTGAAGGAACAGTTAGAAGAAGGAATGAAAGACTTAAAGGATTTATAGAATTGCAGGAGATGCTACAACATCTACTTAATCATGATAGCGGCCAATCTTCCATATCGCAGGAATCTCAAGCATCCCAACCACCACGAACACCATTGCTAGAAGCTCTAGTGTTAAATTCCTCCCTAATCCAAACAAAATATACAATGGTGGATTTCCCTCGCTTCAACGGCATTGATCCCGTTAGTTGGGTTTACAAGGCTAACCACGAAAAAGTCTTGATTGCCTCATTTCATTTAGAAGGGAAGGCGGTCCAGTGGTACCATTGGATGAAGAAAACAATCGAGTTCTAGATTTGGGAAGATTTTTCCACAGCTTTTTGCACACGGTTTGGAGGCACTTCTTTTAAAAGACCCAGAGAAGCCCTTGCAAAGTTGCAACAGAAGCGGTTGGTGTCAAAGTACCAAGATGAGTTCGATAGACTTGCAAACCTGACACTACCCATGCCGGACCAGTTCATGGTAAAATGTTTCGTAAAAAGGCAAAATTAGCATATGCAAGGCATTACAATCGATCAAGCATGGGCAGATTACCCCTATAGTCAAGTGCTCCTGCAACAACTAAGCATCCTATTGTTAAGGACCCGCCTGGCCAGAACACCTTACAAATCTAGAGGTTCACACCAGCAAAAGTGGTTGAAAAGCGCAATCATAGACTATGCTTCAATTGTGATGAGCGCTTTCAAAGGGGGAACCAATGGAAAACTAAACAGCTTTTCTCATGGAGGAAGATTGGCCTGAGGATGAACATGATGGTGCAACTAGCGAGCCAAGCGATAATGAGGATGTAGACGATGATTGACTAGAGATATTTGTTCATGCATTGAGTTGGGCATCAACACCTCAAACAGGGCATGTGCGTGGCACACTAAAGCATTAATTAGTATCCATCCTAATTGATTTAGGTAGAACGCATAATTTTGTGCATCCCTGAATTATTCGTCATGTAGGGGGGTTACAAATACAACCAACATCAGCAAATGTCATGGTAGCTGATGGAGGGGAGTGATCTTGTGGAGGTAAATGATTGAATGTTTATATAGTGGTTGATGGGTTTGCAACTTCAACTGATTTGTTCATTCTACCATTGGGTGGTTGTGATGTGGTTTTGGGAGCACATTGGTTACAAGAGTTAGGTCTAGTGACATTCAACTTTAATGAGTTATGGCTCAAATTCAAACACCAAGGAAGACATCATGTTTTGCAAGGCATTAAGTCCAAACTAGCAAGTGGACTCTCATCTCATGGTATCGACAAGGCCCTCAGACGAGGGGATGACAGTTTGGTCCTTCAACTTAATAGTGTGATTGCTACTACTAAAATGTCACTCATGTACCTGAGTTGCAACAGTTGTTGATGGATTTTGACGATATCTTTGTTGAGCCAAAAACCCTACCACCTTATCAAGGGCAGGATCACTACATTTCATTGATTATGAGTAAGGAGCCTCCTAAAAACCGGCCATACCGCTATCCTCACTTCCAAAAAGCATAATTAGAACAGGCTATGAAGGAGTTGCTACCAACCGATTTTATCCAGCTTAGCACCAATCCTTTTTCCTCTCTGGTTCTCTTGGTTCGCAAATCCAATGGATCATGGCGGATGTGCGTTTATTACCATGCATTTCCTATACTTGTCATTGATGAATTATTGGATGAATTACATGGTGCTACAGTTTTTTCAAAATTTGACCTACAATTTGGATATCATCAAATCCGAGTGCATGAACCTAACATTCCAAAGACCGTCTTTCGCACTCATGAAGGCCACTATGAGTTTCTAGTAATGCCCTTTGGGATAACAAATGCACCTTCAACCTTTCAAAGCCTTGTGAATTCAAATTTTAAACTTTATCCACGTGTCTTTGTACTGGTATTTTTTTATGATATCTTAGTCTATAGCCATGATCTTGAGCAGCATTGGTACCATTTAAGACTAGTTATGCAGACTTTACAGGAACATCAGCTTTACGCTAAGAAGCAAAAATGCACGTTCGCAACATCGAAGGTGAACTATCTGGGCCATGTTATCTCACAAGGAGTTGCGGCTGATCCCGCGAACATAGCACACATGCTCGATTCGCCAACGCCAATTACTATTAAGGGACTACGGGAATTTTTGGAACTTACAAGTCACTATCGTAATTTTATTTTATTTTTTTGGCTGAATAATGAGGATAGATTAAAAAGTGAAGACGAAAGAATACAAGAGGCCAAACTGATACAGCTGGTACCAAGAAAGAAAAAGAAATTAACCCAAAAAAACCCATTACTAACGCAAGTTTGTCCATGACTATGGAAAAATCAGTGCTCCATTGACACAATTGTTTAAAAAAAGGGGTATTTGCTTGGGAAGTGGAAGCCGAACAAGCTTTCAATTCTCTTAAAATGGCCATGACCTCAACACATGTTCTCGCCATACGAGATTTCTCAAAGCAATTTTCAATTGAGTGTGATGCGAGTGGTGTTAGGATTGGTGCAATACTAATGTAGGAGGGTTGCCCAATTGCTTTCACTAGCAAGTTGTTGGTTAATCAGCACCGTGGAATGTCCACTTATGAAAAGGAGATGATGGCAATTCTCCATGTTGTCTCAAAATGGTGTCTGTATTTGTTGGGGCAACACTTTGTCATATACACTAATCATCATAGCATTAAGTATATGATGGATCAATGGATTACAACTACAGTACAGCAAAAGTGGTTGGCCAAACTCATGGGGTATGACTTCTCTCTTGTATATCGAAAGGGTTGAGAAAATTCAGCAACCAGTGCCCTGTCACATAAACATGAGGGCACCTTGATCGTTGCCATATCCTTTCCTATCTATGCTTGGGTGGAAGATATTAAGGTCAGGTACCAATCAAATTCTACATTAAGCTCATTGTTGCTTTTGATCCCAGATCATATCCACAATATTCTATTGTTGAGAGTTGATTCGTTATAAAGGACGTATTGTTTTGTCACTATCATTTTCACTTTGCTCAGATGTATTGACTTTTATGCATGTATCCCCTATTGTTGGACATTTAGGATTTTTGAAGACGTATAAACGCATCTCTTATTCCTTTTATTGGAAAGGCATGAAGAGATCATCAAGAATTTTGTGGCTGCTTGTGATGTTTGTCAATGTAATAAAGCGGAATCTATTTCTCCCCTAGGGTTGTTGTAACCATTACCAATCCCAGATGAAGTGTGGTGTGACTTGTCGATGTATTTTATAGATGGGTTGCCTAGTTCTACGGATAAGTCTACTATCATAGTAGCAGTAGATCGTCTTTCCAAAGCAGCCCATTTTATTTGCCTATGCTCATCCTTATACAGCTAAACATGTCGCCGAAGCATTGTTGAGCATGTTTCCAAGCTGCACGGCATTCCCAAATCGATAGTCTATGATCATGATGCCGTATTCACTAGTAAATTTTGGCAAGAATTCTTTAAGTTGAAAGGAGTGAAACATCGGATGAGCTTCGTCTACAACCTGCAAACAAACAGCCAAACAAAAGTGGTGAATCAATGCTTAGAGGCATACCTCAAGTGTTTTTCTGGGTTGCAACCCAGGTTGTGGTCACACTGGTTGCCATGGGCAGAATGGTGGTACAACACTACCTACCACATGTCCACAAAAATGATACCATTTGGGGCAATTTATGAATATCCTCCCTCAACAGTCCATTCTTACATATAGGGCAGCACCGATGTTCATGAGGTTGATTTGGCCCTCTGGTCTCGAGACCGGATTCTTCAGCTACTCAAAGAAAATTTAGAGGCTTCCAGCATCGAATGAAACAACGATTGGATAAGCATCGTATTGAATGTGTATTCGAGGTAAATGATTGGGTATTCTTGTGTCTGCAGCCGTATCGCCAAACATCACTAACCATGCGTACCAACTTGAAATTATCACCAAGATTCTAAGGTCCATTTTGTATTCTGCAACGAGTGGGGTTAGTTGCCTACAAACTTGAATTACTTCCTACTTCCAAGATCCATCATGTCTTTCATGTGTCGTTTTTAAAGAAAAAGATTGGTGCTACTGATGTCCATGTACAAGATCTACCACAAATAACAAATGAAGGAATCATCCTGGCTGAACCACTCGATATTTTAGACTGTCGCATGGTCAAGCAAAACAATCAAGTTGTCTTTGAAGTTCTGGTGCATTGGGCCAATGCAGTTCCTGAAGATGCAACCTGGTAGACTTGGTCTAACTTTTCTGGTCGCTTCCCGAATTTCCAGCCTTGAGGATAAGGCTGGTTTTAAGGGGGGTGGAATGATGTGATTCTCTTTGTACTTACCGTGTAAAGGCTATCTATTTAGGAAATATAACTTTGTCATTTCATTTCTTTATTTTTATTGATTCTGTTTCCTTTGGTCATTTGGGCATACGGTTGCTGGAAGGGTTATAAATTCCCTTGTATTCAACCTTTTGAGGCATGCTAGAAATATACATCAATCTCCTTGTGGAGTTTGGAGGTCTGATCCCCCCATATTTTCTCTTTCTTTTTTATTTTATTTTATTTTGTAAATTCCGGGTTCAAATCAGCAATTGACAATAAGTTTAGAAAGAGAAATTGGAGAGGTGGTTCTTTAGTTTGATAAGTGAATACCAATGAATTTGAAGGGAAATTTTGTGAGATTTTGTGAGATGGCTGTAAGACCAAACATTCTTATGAAACACAATGTTGGGCAGCCAAAAAACAACATAGATGAAAGTAGCTGAGATGAGGATGTTGAGATTGATGAGTGGCATGACTAGAGATAATAAAATCATAAATAATTCGTAAGATCTGAAGCGTAGCACCAAGAGATGATAAGGGAAAGTGGACTGAAACGGTTTATTCATGTGCAACGAAGACCAATCACTGCACCCATGAGAAGAGAGTTCCAATGTATAACTGTGTTTCCAACCAAGTTACGAGTACCAGAGAATGAGATACGTGGATGAACAAACTCATTGCTTCAAGACGTAAAATGTGTCATTTTTCCTTCCTAGGTTGAAATGGAAGAAGATAATAAGACTCAACGCACGGATAACCTTAAAGAAAATTAAATAAATAAATAAATAACGATCTTGTCGCAGGTACAGGAAAAACAAAAACAAAACGTACCTGATAACCATTCCAGGTACAGTAAGTCGCGGCTGATTGGATCGTAATCCCTTTCTCTCTCTCTAAATCCATGGAATCCATCTTCGCACCAACTCCATCTCTCCCTCTGACCTCATGGATCTCGTGGATTCTTCCAGTGTAATACAGAATCCGTTCCGTAAGCGTCGTCTTGCCGGAATCAATATGTGCAGAAATTCCAATGTTGCGAAGCTTCTCCATCGTTTCCTTCCACCAAGCTTCCTTCTCATCCTTCGCTCGCGCCAAATTCCCTGCTGAGAATCTCCGCCTTTGACCATTTTCAAACACAAGAACAGCGAAGGGTGAGGGTGAAGAAAACAGAGAAGAGGAAAGAGTGTTCTCTGAGCACAGAGCGTAGAGCAGACGAGTCGCAGAAGACCCTGCAGACCTCGCCATGATCGTCTGTGTTAGATATATCTCCTTTCCCCTTCCAAAACCCTAAAATGCTAAACCTTTGCCGTACTGACTCCAGTAAACACCATAGTATAGATTGTGGAACTCTTTGTACGGATTTGCCTGGTCGAGTCCCACGACCCGCTCAGTGACTACTGCTGCGGGTCTTAGACTCGGGTTAAGTTCGTCATATGGTTACGATGAGTTTTGAACCTGGACATTTTACGAGCCAGTGTAATCCCAAGTTCTTTTCTTTTTTGTCTTTTTCTTTTCTTTTTAATCCCATCTGGTTGGCATGAAAGGAGGGTTTTTCTATGTTCTACAAATGTTCTCGATATTCTCCTTTTTAGGCGTCTGGTTGTCAAGAACGGAAAATCATCGATTACAGTGACTTTCTTATGCAGCTCCCTATTTTTTCGTGACGCATGTCATTTGCACATAAAACTTGCTTAAAGATCATGGCAGCCAAGCAACAATAGGAAACAAATTTGAAAATTACATATATTTTCGTTTCTTAATTTGTGTAGTTCTCTTTTCTTTTTATCTTTTTCTATTCAATTCAAGACAGCCAAAGGGAGTTGTTTCCACCAGTTGGGTCTATGGTTTCAAAGATTGACCGATCCCAATCTGGATCACCCTACCTAGATTGAGGTCGGTCATAATCCATCCAATTTATAATTTGATTGATATTGATTGATCTTTTAGGTTTTATATGATTTTTAACCGGATTATTCGATCCAAAACAATTTGGGGTTGGAACCAGAGGTGGACAAACGGATCCACCGATCTGAATTTTAAAACCATGTTTGGGGTTGGACCTACATGTCTAACTATATTGGGTCAATCTAGTAGCATAACAAAATATTTCTTTTTCAATTTTCAATTTTCATTGGCCATGCTTAGTTTGTCAAATTCAAATGGAAAATATTGACCTAGTGTGGGTGTTGTGACATGGCCTGGTTGAATGGGGATGAAATCATATGCGCTGTGCCC
>JAOXJP010000015.1:4256334-4277814 GCA_025762735.1 Platanus orientalis | reverse complement strand
ATCGGTTAACCCCGAGTTGGTGGCGACTCCAAGAAAAGCCTAACCCTCCTGTAAAAGGGTTAGCAACCTCTCACGCATCGAATTTAGGCGCCGAAGAGTGTACCTGAAAACCATGGGTGGGCGGGGGCATCCAAACCCCTCCCGAACACCAATGTCTACACCAATTTTGTTGAAATAGAAATTTGTGAATATAAGTGAATTTACCAAAATACACCTAACACGCGAATTTACCAAAATACCACATTTTCTCTATTTTTTATGGATGGATTTTGGTGACTATATTGAGATTGAGCTAAATGATAATTGCACATTTTTTTATGGATTATTAATTCTACATATTATTAAATATGCCAAATTCTTATATTAATTTGGAAAAAATGGATTTTTTGCATGTCGTTGCCAAACAACATCTTATTTCAAAATATATAAAAAAATGGATTATAGATTATATGTTACCAAATGTTCATCTAGTTAGGGAATGACTCCAAAAAATGAAAAATCTCTAGAATCCATTTTCTAAATTCTGGAAGAGAATCAGAAAATGGTTTCCAAACATGGCCTTACTTTCTTCTTTTTTGATAAATAAAGCATTTTATTAAAAAAAGGAACAAAAGAGACTACAAGCACGGGAAATACAAATAACCCACCACAAATCCAAAGGAGAAAGCAACACTACATGCAAAATACAATAGACTCCCAGTAGTTTTGAAATTTGATTCCTTGGAAAAGGGTAGGAGGACACCAAGGGATGTCATATAGAATAAAATGGATGGGTGATGCATTTTTTGAATATGGAATATGCATTTGATTCCATATGATAGCCCCTGGTTTCCTGGACACCATCCTAGACACTAAATCCTGGATAGAACATCTTTTCCTAACAAGGGGCTCTTGGACACCTAGGATGTCTTTGGCAAGTGATCTCAGATCGCTACGGTTAGATCACGATCTGAGGTCAGATCCTTTCTTCTCCCTGCATTTAACCACATCACCCTGAAATTATATTGGGGTCTTCAAAATCGTAAGTTATGTTAATTAGCTAGAATCCCATAAGTTTCACCAATATTCTGCTGGCCCCATGAATTTGACCAACTTAAATAACAGGTAATCAATTAAATAAACTGTGGAATAGTTCTTCTACCCTGACAAAGCCTTATCTCAACTACCATCCTCTACCCATATAAAGACATGTTATTAGTCAAAGAATATTAGGAAGATTTTAGTTACTAATCATGTGATAGGTCTTCAAAACATTATTGAATATTATGAGTTATAATCCATAAAATATTCTTAATTAAATGCTAACCTGTATTATTAGAAGGCTGCTGAATTTCACAGCTGTCTAGGTTCCTAATTTAACATACTTATTTCCATGTTTACAACTACTCCAATAATCCGTTATCTTCTCACCCACCGCAATCGTATAAAGAATTTCTTTTTAGGATGCTGTTTGGACCTGTTTTCATTTAACGCATTTTCATCCTACTTAAGAGAATAAGCAAAGGTTCACTATGCATGCGTGGGCCCGAAAAATATGAGAAAAACAAGCTTTGGTCCAATTTTGATTTTTATCCTCTATTTGAGAATTTCAGTGTGTGTGTGTGTGTTTTTATTTCTTTAATTTGTGTATTATAAAATAAATGACCCAAACAATTTAAATAGAATTTTATCAACAAAAAAAAATTAAATAAGAGAGAATGGGTTTTTAAAACGCATCCAGACAAGCCCCAAATGGGCTCTTCAAATTTCTAGAATAATATGTGGTATTAGGTAGAATTTGAGCGTATTAAAGTTTGTAGAGCATGACACGCAACCTGATAAAGATAATTACACGTGGCAGAACTTGCAACAATAAAATAAAATACCCAAATTATTACACGTTACAAAGATATTAAATTTTAGATTTTTGCAAGTCCGTATTTCTCGGTGGTATCTTTGGTTAAGAAGGTGGTCCCTTCATTGACCAAAATGGGATGTGGAAAATGACTATGATACCCATAAAAGGTTACTAGAACCCATAGAAGACTCGGGTCGGGGGCTAAAAGACCTGTAAAATGGATCGGACACAAGTGACCCTACATTAAATATATAGGATCAAGAAAACATATTTCTCGATTCAGTAGAAATAGAAGCTCAAAGAAATGAACATGGTACCCAAATAACAGATATATGGAAATTGCAGGTCGGATCAGGTCTATTCCTAACCCGGCCAAAGTCGTCCTGTCTTACGTGTTTATACGTATAGAACATTAGTATCCGCCACTGAATGGGTCCAATTTAAGAGATTGTCTCAATGTTCGATCATCTTCATCGGATGATTGCAACTGTGTTTATTTATTGGATTTCTGTTGATCCACATTAAGCTCGGATAGGTTCTTGTGGGTTTAGGAAATGTTGGACCACTCAATTGCGTCAAATTGTTTCGGTTTATTGAGCTCCACAGTGGAAAAGCGGTTTTTCTCTTTTATCTGGACGTGGATGACGGGTTTAGTTATAGGAATGAAGAAAATGATCCAATGATTTTGAAAGAATTGAAAAATCAGTTGGAAGGAAGATCTAAATATAGTTCATAAAGTTACCCACTCATGTTCTATTGGAACGAGTTCATCTACAATTGGCATTTATTAGTTCGGTTGGTTTCATCCACTCCTTTTTATTTTATGGAATTTCAACAGGTAAGATTTGGTAGGACAACTTACAAAGTGCTTAAAAGTAAAAATGACACATCAGTGCCAAAAAAAGTGATATAATCTTTTTGGGGGATGCTTTTCACTTTTTGGCACTCATGTATTAGCCCCTAATGTCATTCTTACTTTAGTCACTCTTTAAGTTGTCCTACCAAATCCGGAGCAAATCTCTTCACACCTCTTCCTGCCAACAAAAGAAAAGAAAAAAAAGGCAAAAAAGGGGAAATGGATGTCACTTTTGAGACACATGTGAATAGCTACCTCACATGGGTAAAAGTAAGCCAAGCGGACTCGTAAAAGCCAGTGGAAGAGTAATAAGAAGTATTACGCATTTATAGGGGTGGCAATGACCCGAGCTTTGCCCAACTCAACTCGAGCTCATCACATGAAGGCAAAGCTTAGGCTTGAGAGCAGGCTTGGCTCGCCAAACAGGAAAAAAGAAAATCCAATAGCCCAAAAGCCCAATATATATATCAAACTGAGTTTTTAGTGAGCTGAGCTTACTAAAACTTGGTTCAGGCTCAGCTCATGACGAGCTGAGCTTCGAGCCAAGCTGAACTAACTCGGCTCATAGCCACCCATACGTGTTTATAACGTATAAAACATCAGTATCCATAAGTGAATGGGTCCTTTTTCGTTTTTTTGGTTAGGGTTGATTGGAGCGCAGAAGATTAGGTACAAATGAATTTTGTGCAAACAGTGTCAGGGTGTGGACATATCATCGCCAAAAAATGATAAGTACCCCTCTCCAAAAATGTAAATCATTTTTCGGTGCTGATGCGTCAGCCCCCTGGTGCCGTTTGCACCTGTTTGCACAAATTCATCTGCACCTAATCCCATAATGTCGGGTGTAATTTAAATTATCCCGACCCGACCGACACAAACATCTGTGCTCCGCAAAAATAGCAAACTTGTCTAAAGGAAGAAAGTTTCGGTTGTGGCAGCATCGTAATTAAATGAAAAA
The DNA here is from genome assembly GCA_025762735.1 of Platanus orientalis. Classification (NCBI taxonomy): domain Eukaryota; kingdom Viridiplantae; phylum Streptophyta; class Magnoliopsida; order Proteales; family Platanaceae; genus Platanus; species Platanus orientalis. Next base: position 4,274,163 of record JAOXJP010000015.1, on the reverse strand, counting down.
GTCGGGTCAAATACAAAGGGCAAGTGACCATATATATAATTCGGAATCGATGCCGGTTCTGTAGCCAGCCCGCTCTTTCCCTCCATTCAACCGTCGAGTGTTCGAAGGTGAGCTGGACTGTTTCCACTTTTTCTCATTTTCCTTCTAAACCACGCTTTCTTAGCACACCTTTCTCTTTCGATACGTATTTTCTCCATCACATTTGAGGCGATTTTTCCACGTATTTTCATTGATTCTCCTGTTTTTGTGCTCTATTCCTGTTTCCGGGGGAAGGTGTGGAGAATTTCGATGATTTTTTCGCTTTAATTCGTCATCTTTTATGATTATATTATGATCTGTTTGTCCGAACTTGTTTGATTCAGTTTTGTTCTACTTTTTTAATTCAATTTCGTCAGCAAGCATTCTGCTTTGTAATATATATATATATTTATATTAAATTTTTTTTTTATTAATCTTCTATTTGAATACTGTAATTTGTGTTCTCGATTCTGAGGGAAAATTTATGTGGATTTAATGGCTCAGAAACCTCCCCTGCAATCTTGAGGGAGTTGACTATGTGTGTAGATGTTAATAAATTTTGAATTTCTACCTCTTCAAATTTTTTTGGCATGGAATTGAAGATGTTATCAGAATTGAGATTTTTTTGTTGTCATTTTAATTTGAATTCTGTTTCGTTTTATATATATTTTTTAATTTATGCCTATTTTTGTATAATTCCTGTTCTTAATCATGGTGAAAACTTCACGAACATCGATATTATTTCTCTGATAACAGGTGACTTGAAAGCTAGGACAAGTAAAAATATTATCCCCTCCTCTTTGCTGCAGGTTCCAATCGTTTGTTTCTATATTTGGGAGTTGGGAAGTTATCAAATTTAGAGATTCTGATACAAGAGGAATTAGATGTTGGCCTCGTTAATGATTCAAAGATGTTTAAAGGTCAGAATCTTGGAATCCAGTTCTTGTGAGCAAAGGTTTAAAAAGATGTGCTTATAGCCCCTTAGTGATTTGGTTTGGTTTCTGAGATTGGAATGTTTTGGTAGAAGTGCTAGGTTTGGATGATTAGATGAATAATTTATTCCAGTTGATCTCTGGTACTCTAATGAAAGTCCTTAGACGCCGCCGTGCAGGGTACAGAATCAATTGGAGAAAACTGTTTTATGCTGCAGCTATCATGACGACAGTTGGGGCTGTGCTTCAGACCTGTACACTTCCATATCCACTGGCCATCCGGTTTCTCATTCCACCAGTAACAGCTTCATCATACAAAGCTTTGAATGGCACCATTCAGGTGAATGAGGCTCCTCATCTGGCGAGCCTCAAACAGTTACCACTCGCTCCAAATTCCCCAGTTATTTCGCTGAATTCTACTACTGGTGTAATTCAATCAGTGTCAGGCATGGAAGAAAGTGCCAGAGATTTACCAAAGACTAATTCAAGTTATAGAAAGGAGATTAATAAGGAGAAGAAATCTATTGAGCCAGATGTTGTACCTCCTCCGCCTAGAACTGTTCCTTCTCACCAGCAGGTAGGATTTTTTTTAGCGTTTTCACTTTTCTTTTATAAATTTTTTTCTACTTTCTTAATCTTTTAATGTTGTTTTGTTTGATGTTAACAAATAGAGACACATATGGGCCTTGCCACCTGATGAGGCGCTTGTGTATGCCAAGAAAGAGATCGAGCATGCTCCAGTAGTTACTAATGATCCTGATCTATTTGCCCCATTATTTCGGAATGTTTCTATTTTTAAAAGGTGAGTCTAATAAAAGTTCCGCAACTGTGCTTTGTCCTGATTTTTAATGTAGGATAAAATACCAAGTTATGAAATCCTCATGAAAGTGAGCTAAATTGCGTTTATTAGATGATCAAATGTATTGCCAGCATTGGACTAGCTTAATCAAAGGTTTTTCTGTTGCCTAATTGTTCTGAATAAGTAAAAAAATATTGAATAAGTTGGTTTACCTGCTTGTTGAATATCTCTCTATCTCATTGGATATTGGATATTCAATTTTTGAAATTGAACCGTGTGTGGTCTGGTATAGAACTGTGAAGTTTGTAAGTCTTTTAATAATGCATACTTTTGAACAAGGTTTTTGATATGATTTTAGAGTCTAGAAATGTCAATTTTCTGCAAACAGTCTTTTGAAAGAAGGGCTAAAAGATATATTACATTGGTGAACATGTGCTCCATAGATAGGATATATCAAAAAGCTATCATTTCTGTTATCAGTTCAATTATCCATAAAGAAGGAAATATTAAGATTTATATACTTAGTTGAGTTGCTGAGGCGAAGATGTATTTTGGACAGCTATGTGACCAACACAAATCAGATCAGAGTTGAGGGAAAATTTGTAAAACAGAAGCAATACCAGCTATACTTTATGGAGAAAAATGTTGGGCAATCATCAAACAAGATGTTGGGTTATGACATTCCTTAATCTTCACCAATCTATATTTATTCTGAGAGTGATAGTCTGCTTGTAAAGCTCGATCATCCTCTTTTATAAATATCGAGTGCTATCGGCCTCCTGAAAATCTAGAATCAGTCTTTTTAATGGATATCATCATTTTCTAGGAATCTATTGGCTACTTGGATGTAAATATTTTTTCTAAGGAGTATGCCTTATACTATGACTTGTGTGTAACAATTGGCTGTTGCAAATGTTGTGATTTATATATTGTACAGTTTTAGATGCTTATTGTGATTATCTTCCCTCATTTAGCTATGTCGGTGACATGTCATACTTGTTACGTCACACAGCATTAGATCAAATGGTACAGTGTGGGGCAAATACTACCTTGTTTTCATAAGCTTGGCATCAATTCTCTTTTCCCTGAGGCATTATCAAAAAGTCTGGGGTAGTCAAAACCACATTACATGGTCCTTTGTTTTCCAACACCTCATTGAGCAAATTTGTGGTCATATTAAATATGTCTGAAGTGGTTTGCACAGACCTTTTACCAATGGTATAGTTTCATTGCCCATCTCAAAAAATTCTAAGCAACCTAGACTTAATGATGGGTTGACTGCTACCATTATATTTTGGTGGAGATGGAGGGGTTCTTTAATTTTTACCAATCTCAAAAGGAAGGTTTAACATTACTACCAACTCATCTCAGAAGAGCCAACTTGATCATAAATTATTCTACTGAGGATTTTTGGCTATAGTTCTTTTTTCATCATCATCCTTGAAATACAATATAACTAAATCTAGATTTAGACATAAGCAGTCACTTCTTGAAAGTTAGGGAATATTATCTAATCAATAGCTGTGCATATGGTGAATTTAATTATATCAATGTAGTGGTGCTATTGTCTTCCATTTCATTTATTCTACATCTCATAGAGGATGTTACTTTAGCCAGATGTTTTACCAGCTTACTCATAGTCATGTTTTACCCAGCTGGCACGTTATGAGTAGGAAGTAGTTACAAACCACTTGAATTCTTTCAGGAAATCTTAGATTCTCTTCCAGTATTTTCCATCTAAATCACTATATTAAAATCCATAGAACTGTAAAACTTTCAGGAGCTATAAATTGATGGAAAGCATACTTAAAGTTTACATCTACCGGGATGGAAGGAGACCCATTTTTCACCAACCACATCTCAGAGGCATTTATGCATCCGAAGGATGGTTTATGAAGTTAATCGAGGAAAACAGGGAGTTTGTCACAAGAGACCCAAAAAAGGCCCACTTATTCTATCTGCCATATAGTGCACGCCAGCTGGAGATTGCTCTTTATGTGCCCAACTCACATAATATGCGTCCCTTATCAATTTTTCTGAGGGACTATGTGAACATGATTGCTGCAAAGTATCCTTTCTGGAACCGAACAGGAGGATCAGATCATTTTCTAGTTGCTTGCCATGATTGGGTATGTAGTTATGCTTCTCCTGTCAATATTTTCTGCTTAAAAGTGCTTAATTTATTTTTCTAAACTGGATAAGAGCAATATCTTATCTGATCCATGGCTTTAGAGATTTTTCCGGTCACATATTCTTGGTAAAAAATTACTAAGGGATAAATGTTGACCAATACTTACAAACTTCCAAGTAGCTTTGGGTGACTGGAGAGGAACTTCTTATTTAAGGGGAAAAAACAAGAAGAGGTTTCTCAGTTTGGGTAATTCAACATATTCTCTTTCAAAGTTTGAAGAAATATATGATATTTCTAAGTAGAATGCATTTATCATCTTTCAAAGCATGGTTGTGTAGATGTCGCATGCAGGAGTACTGAAATATATACATTTTCAGATCACAATAAAAAAAAAAAATTGAGCAGATTTTTTTTTTTCTTTTAAATATTTTTTAGGTTTTTATCTAGTCCAGTCTCTCAGGGTCTGTCTCCTGAACTGATCTTCTGTAGGGTCCATACACTGTGAATGAACACAAGGAACTTAGCAGAAACACCATAAAAGCTCTCTGCAATGCGGACTTATCTGAAGGAATCTTTGTTGCTGGAAAGGATGTCTCCCTTCCGGAAACCACCATAAGAAATCCCAAGAGACCTCTCAGAGACCTTGGCGGGAAAAGAGTCTCTCAACGCTCGATTCTTGCCTTCTTTGCTGGAAACATGCATGGCAGGGTCCGGCCCACATTGCTCCAACACTGGCGTGACAAAGATGAAGACATGAAGATCTATGGGCCTTTACCAAACAGAGTCTCCAGGAAGATGTCTTATGTCCAACACATGAAATCAAGCAAATTCTGTATCTGTCCAATGGGATTTGAAGTAAACAGCCCCAGGATCGTTGAGGCAATCTATTACGAGTGTGTTCCAGTGATCATTGCAGATAATTTTGTCCCTCCGTTTAATGAAGTTCTAGATTGGAGTGCATTCTCTGTGATTGTGGCAGAGAAGGATATACCAAATCTGAAGGAGATTCTCTTGGCTATTCCCATGAGACGATATCTTTCTATGCAAACAAATGTGAAGATGTTGCAGAAGCATTTTCTTTGGAACCCCAGACCAATCAGATATGATTTGTTTCACATGATTCTTCACTCAATCTGGTTCAATAGGTTGAACCAGATTCAACTTTCACAATAACAGTAGACCCTTGAGAATTTCTGTGGGTATATCACAATTTTTTTTCACTAACAGTGATTAGTATTATCAGACCATTCCTCATAAGAGAACCGACTTTGAAGATGAACTGGCTAAAGTCTGTATTGCCGGCATTGTTTTGGAAGGCAGGCAGTAAGTTTTGGGGGTAGGTATAGAATTTCAGCTTGAGGTGCATAGAGCTGTGAGCAGCGATGGATATTTGACTGGAAGAAACATCAATGGACCAGAATGGTGATTTTGTATCATAGGTATGGCAGCTATTCATGTTTCATTATGTTGTTTTGGTATAGCAAGGGGCCTCTTTACTTTCCATCATACACATCTTCCTTCAAATTAATGAGCTCCACCTGGGATGTTTCTTGGACCAAAATATTAAACCCGGATTATTGATTCTCAAGAGTCATAACCTGTATAACCATATAAAGAAATTTCATGGTTGGATATTAGAGTTATTGAACCAGGCTAATATTTTGGCTATGAGGTCTTCTGATTGGGGGACACTAATTGGGTTTTCCAGAAATGGAAGAGCATTTTCACCATAATGCAGTGCAGATATTGTACTGCAGCAAGCATGAATAAGTTTGAGACATTCATATCAACTGCAGTAAGAATGTTAGAGATGATGAGATCAAACTATTTTAATTAGAAAAATAATTGGATTCTCACAAATGCACCAGTTCTTGTTCTTCTCTCTTCTCCTCAAAGTCTGAAACTGTTATGATACTCTATTGCAGGGAAACCAATATGGGACACAATGCTCTGCAGTTTCTAGTAATGACAGCTTGGAGTGAGACTGGAGATGACCAGGTAGTTTTTGGAAATAAAGCCCTTTGTACCATAACAGGAAAAAAAAAATTAAAATTATACTCAATTCATTGTTGTTGATAGTATTCCTTTTCTTTTATTTTTTGTAAAATTAAATTGGGTCTGTTATCTTGAAGCAAGGACATCTGTGTTTATTTTGGGGGTATTTGAACACTTGGACAGGTGAGTTATTTCTGAGATTCATGCATTTCTTTGTTCTGAAAAGGGGTTTCTATGCTTTTAATGGGGATGGCCCCGAATTAAGACAACACATTTCAAGGGCTATATTTTTAAATCTATGGATTCCATCCACTGTTCACCCGAGAAATACCAATAAAGATGCTTGGGACACACTATCCAAAATTTGTTGCATATTCCCATGTTAGCCTGATTTTTCAAAATCCTCACAGAATTAGGATTGCTGTGATATGTTATCAATACTAATCAGCGTCCTTGGTCCTTGAAATAGGTATGGGCTCTGGCCAAGCCCACTTAACTAAAACTTCATGAGCTGTCTGATTGTTCTCAAACTACCAAAAATAGATCTTTTAACTGCCCTGTTTATAGACTAAGTCATTTTATACTTACAAGAAGGAAAGGAAAGTAGATTTGAACTTCTATTATAGCTGTAACAATGCTACACCCTTAATTATTAGGCTTTTTTATTGTTATTTACTTTTTGACTTCAAATTTCTAAACATCCTTCATATTACATACTTCTTATCGGTCTTATTATCTATCTATTAATCCGAAAATTTCCAGCTTCTTAATTATGTATTTGTTATAATCGATCCTTTCTGAACTCAATCCCTCCTGCTGTCCAGATAACCCCTTCTAATTATTTGAGTACGATTTTGGATTTGGTAGCTCACAAACCACCATAGGAAACAGTGGCTGGATTCCAAAATGTAATTTTTTTGGTTGCTACTGTCGGCATTGTAAAGGATTATTTGGGATTGGGGGATCATGATCTTGAAGCTTCTTGTCTTGTACCATGATATTAGATTGTTCCTGTTGGTGGCGATGGCTCAGTTTGTGTCTGATCCAGCCAGGCTGGGCTCCAGGCTGGGCTGGAAAATGTCCAAACGGAACCAGAACAAATTTAAACTAGGTTGAGATAGTCCACCCAAACAGTAGACTGGGGTGATTAACTGGGTCCTGTTAAAAAGCAAGTTTTGTGACCTTGGTTGTGCTGGAAAGATGAAACCCAATTGAAAGTTGATTAAAAGCAGGCTGGCATTAACCAATCCGAACCGCAAGACAGTGAGAAAAAAGAACAGAAAGGAAAAAAAGAAGACCCGGTGTGTTCAAGAATTGCCACTCATTTTAACAATCGGTTAATTTGATGCTCGAGGATGATATGGTCAAAAAAGAACAATGCAGATTTTCCATGAAGCTTGCCTAATTAATGTATGTGAGACTTGCCACTTGCATGACTGCATTCAAGAACATCTCTTGTCCCAAGATTAAATGTTTATTCATAGAAGTTACAAGTACATGATCAAGTTTTGCTCTTAAACGGTGTCATGGTCCACCAAGAAAGCTCATTGATGGAATCACCATTCAATTGCTGTATGATGAGATTAGCCATTGCAAATAGTTAGGTGGTGTGATGCATCATACCTTGGTTTTTTAAACGTGAACTGCCAAGTTGATAAATATAGGCACCGATCAAGATTAACCAACCTCATGTATCACCCGTTCCAAATTGAAGACCTTTCACTTGAGAAAGCAAAGAAGTTATCCAAGTTAAAGCTATTAAAAGAGTCCCTGCCTCCTTTCTTACTTTCTCCGTGAGTCATTCACTGTCCCGAGTATGGAGCTTAGACTTTTGGTTGGCTTTTGCTCCTGGTTTAGTTTCTTACTCCAGTGAGAGAGTTCCAATAGTTATTACTTGCATTATCATTTCGTCCAGGTAATCTTCCTGCAATCAAAGACCACCTAGAAGCAGTATCTTCTAATCATTTAAACAAACCCCTTTTGTTGTGTGATTCGGGCTGAAAACTATGGGATGAGAAATCCGAGTTTTACTGGATAAGAAATACAAAGAAGTATAGGCCTTTACCAATCCTCTATTCTCCGTCGAAACCTTACATGGAAAATTAAGATAATTTCCAAACCTTTCTCGTACCCTTTTATCCCATTTTCACAAAAGCCTTTCAAAATGATTACAACATTCCAATTTATATAAGGTTTACCTACATCCAATTTCCTTTTCTTTACAAAAAAAAACTAACTTATAAATTAAAAGTTTAAACTCAGCTATTGTATTAAGGTCTAATCTACCGGCTGAGAAATAAAACACAATCCTGCAATCTCTACCTTAGCTTGTTTTGCAGCCATCATGAAGGTTAATCGTTACTTTTTACTTGTACCCAATACTTTTCTTATTGGTATAGATTCTTGGACCACCTTCTTCTTCTTCTTCTTCTGTGTGAGAGAGAGAGAGATAGAGAGAGAGATTACTTTTATCTTAGAGCATCATTTCTTGAACATCTAAGCAAGTTTAGTGTCTCCAACAATGCACATTCACTTAAAACCCAAATCAAATCACTCTTGACTCAATATACCTATTCACTAAGAAATTGTATATCATGAACAAGCATTGGCATTTACATAGTAGTTTCAGACATTCCATCAAATCAATCTAATTCTGTTCCGTCTGACTGATATATAACATGGCTAATAGCATGCATATATCTTTCAATAGTAGACTCAGCTGGTCAATTTGGAATAGGAACACATGGTTCTGTCGTCTTCCCAATAGCCACCTCACTATCACCAACAATTTGAAAATCAATTAGAACACCCACTTTGTCTAAATTGCAAAAGAGATCGTTCATTCACCTAGTGTGAAAGAGACAGTGAACGCCTATTACTCCTATACATATTTGCTTTTCAACTTGTTGCAAACACTTTAATAAATTGAGTCGGAATGTTCTTTCCAGAATGTACCTTCGCCCCCTTACAGGGGGTGTGGGCCCCATGCACTTTTGCATGGCGCCCACACCGAGGGCACCACCTGGACAGAACATCCTTTTGGTAATAAATTCACCTATAGTCATTCTCCCAACCAGGCAATACTCTTTTTCCTTCATCAAAATCATGCAACAGTGTAATTTTGACTCTACCTTCAACTGTATGTTTTATAGCTCTTAGAGTCAAAATGGTCAAGTGATATTAAATCTTTTTCATCATTGCAACATGGTCATACCACTCAAAGTATGAACTACTCTATTGAGTACCTTAATTTTCATTATCCTAACACCAATTACTTTACAAGTAGAATCATCAAAATGGAGACAACTTTTTCATTTTCTTAAAACATATCAAAATATTCTTTCTTAGAGTAAATATGAACAAGACATATTGAATCTATTACTTAATCATTGAAAAAAGTATTGATATCCATGGAGACTACGAGGACATCTCTAACGAATTCTTCCTCGTTTAGTTCCAATGCCACTGAATATGTCACATGCAAAGAGCTATTATTGTCCCTCTCAGCAAGCCTACTCTTTCCATTGGACTAAGATACTGTCTTGCTTTTACTTGAGCCTTTCTTCGATGGCCTTCCCATTTAATTTTTACTAGCCGTCAACACTTGATCATGTTTCTTCTCAAGACTAGCTTTTCCCCTAATCTCATTAGATAGGAGCACTGCTATAGCTTCTTCTAGATCCACTATATATTTTCTATACCAAGTGCTTATGGAATTGTCTTCCTCCTCTACCTTGACATCAATCTTGTGAGATTCATCCAAGATTTAATTGAATATATTCATATATTCTAGAAGATTCCTGCCTTCAACTATCTTAAGGCATTTAATTTCTCCTTCAAGTATAACTTGCTGGTCAAGCTCTTTCCCATTTAGAGAATCTACACCTCCACCCTTAACGATGGCATTGAATATTCTTTCATAATGTTGAAAAGAATGTAATCTTTAAGAAGAGTTGGATTGTGCTGACTTCTCTCAACTATATGGCTTCCATACCTACATTTAACACCTATTTTATCTTGGTGTACCATCCTTACAACACTTTGTATAGACGTCGTTACACCAGGATGTCCTTCACCCTTTGTTTACCACAGATTAAAGTTGTTTTTCCATCAAACTTCTCCACTGAGAATTGACCAATGGAACCCTTTACAGCCATCATGAATTGAACCACAAACTTCATGAAGTAACCTCAAATACCAGGAGTTTCAAACTTCTTTTTGTTTTCTTTTAGTAAAAGAATCCACAATGTTGTTTGAATCAAAATCAAACAACTCCAACTGCCAGTGGCGGAGCGACATAGGAGCAAGGACTGTCCCCCCTCAATGTCAATACTAATGGGCCAGACCAATTTTATACCTGATTGTAATCAATTGCCGCCCTTGATTGGAATCAGTTGACTCCCCTTAATGTATGAGTACCCTGAGATTGGAATCAGTTGCCCCACCTTACCAGAAAATGAGTTCACGTCAACTCCAATCTGACTGACCTGGTACCACTCCATTCTCAGCTCAGGATGTGACTCGTCAACTCTAATCTAACTGAACTGGTACCACTCCATTCTATGCTCAGGATGTGACACAATGTCTGACAAAGGGTGTAAATATCCTGTCCAGGATGGTGTCCAGGGTACCAAGTGACTTCATTTCGAATAAAATGGGTGGGAATTTAAAATTTCATCCAACCACTGTCCATTTTATTCCATGTGAAGTCACCTGGTGTCCTGGACAGAACATCTATTTTGATTAATAAATACACAAGTACTTATTAATTGTATATTTACCATAATACCCTCCTTTGACCATGTGTATTAGCTCAAACACCCTTTGTCAGGCCACATGTCACACAATGATTGCTAATGGAGTGGTACATAGCCTTTGAGACTGGAGATGATTTAAAATCCTGGAGAATCCTTGTCCGGATCGGATTTGGAGCACCCCTTAATATGTGTTAACAGTGTGCCTGCAACCAGCAAGTGACACGTCACATTGAAAAAGTGATTTACAATTTTTGGGGGGTGTTTTTCATTTTTTGATGTGATGTGTCATCCTTTGATTGTAGGCATACCGCTGGCACCCGTTAAGGGAGCGCACATAATCTTTTGGCTTGCCCCCCATACGTGAGAATCCTGGCTCCGCCCCTGGGTAGGGCGATCAGCGATGAATGATCGCGGCACAACATGTTCTCTCCACCAATTTTGAATCTCGTATCAATGTCTGTCATATTAAAATCACAAATCTCCGGACTACTTGTGTAAAATATATGGAGGAAAATTTTTGGATGAGACTCATTTCATTTTTGAATTACTTTTTTTACATAGCTTTTAGAACTAGAACGACAATCCAATAAAGTGACCGGTTCTGGTCACAGCAGATTTGACCATTGGTTTGCATGGTCAGACGATGATTTGTTACAACATAGTAAACTATAATAACATACCTAATATTAACAAAGTTCATAATGAATTAGGAAGCTTAATAAAAAAAAAATAGAAATATAATAATTGATTGGATTAGTTAAAGTTTTTTTTTTGATAAATAAATAAATTGTATTAATCAAGAAAAAAGTTATATTCTTGAGTATACATGCTTGTTTACATCTTTCATAATTGTCTCTGTTAAGCTACTAGAAAAAACAATTGGATTCAAACATTTTTCTTGAGACCACATAGTTAAAAGTTTTTTTTTTTTTTTTCCTATCAAAAAGATGAAAAATTTCAAACATGAAATTGATTGATTAGTTAAATTTATTACCATGACTTGTATTATTTCTTTGTAAACTTCTTTTCATTTTCTGTCCTCTCAACTGTTAGTGTCGAAGGTTACTCCCCCCAACACCCAAGTATATTAGTCACACAGAAAAACTCAAAGGAATGAAATCATAGTCCTTAACTCTTCTTTTAGCTATAGAATTTGTATCAACAATAAAAATCAATTATTACCAATTGGAATAAAATTAAAACTATAAAAATAAAAATTGAAGATATGTTGTAAGTGTATTAATAAACCTTGCTTCTAATTGTTTGTTGTAACACCGTACAACTTGCAAGTTAAAGTTTGAAACTTATTTTTAATCTTAAAATATATAAAACGTGGCCCTTATATATATAGCATATTAAAGTTTGGCAAACAAATGACAAGCAAATCTTGGGTAGGACAATGAGTGATTTGAACATAGCATATTTTATTCACCAAGTTCGAATCACGTAACAATCTTTGTCATACTAAAATCACCAATCAATTATTAGGATCTCCAAACTAATTGTGTAAGTGACAAATGAATTACCTAGTCAATATAAAGGAAAACTTTTAAAGTTAACACGAAAAGGTTGCCACTAAAAATGCATTTTCTGGTAGTGACAGCTTACCTATTTGAACTATTTTTTACATAGTTTTGAGTACTGAAACAACCATCAAATTGTTAAGGTGACTGGTTAAGGTTAAACCAGGTTTGACCATTGGTTTGTATGGTCTAATTGTAGCTCATTAAAACATAAAAATAATAATATATCCAAAATAAGAAATTCCATAATGAGTTAGGAAGCTTAATATAAATAGAAATGTAAAAAAATATATACATGAGATTGATATTCAATTAAGCTAAAAAATAATAATAAAATGTAAAAAAAAATAATATAATAATAATGCATGCTTAAGCCTTAGTCAACTTTCCATGCCATAGTCAAAAGTATTACAAACCATAATCCAAAGCTTATAAACTACAATCCTCAAATCTATATAGTCAATAAAACCCACAATAGTGTACAATCTCATCTCTCAAATAAAACTAAACATTTTGCACTTCTTTCGTGCCTTCTTTTCATTCTCTAAGTGATCCCAAAGAACACACCTATACACTATGTCTCATTTGAAGAAAAAAAAAATGGTGTCACATGGGTGAGCATGACAAACTTATAAACAGACATGCAAAACATACAATTGAAATGGACTGACTAAGCACAAGCTTTTCATTTACAAAATAACTAATATGCTCTCATATATAATAAAAAATCAGATTTCAACATTTGGATATGCACATTTGCAACCATCATTTCCTATTCATAACAAACCATATAACTTTCACTTTTATGGTCCATAATATGAGAACTATTTAGTACTAAGAATATACTATTATTTTTTTGTCAAATATTCAATATCTATCTCATGACAAAACACATACATTCTATTCTTTAGAATATATTTTCTACTTTCACATTTTAAGTTCATTTTCTTATAAAAGCATGTACGATTTTGTTCTCATGATAAACATGTATGATTCAATGGCTAATCATGTATGATTCATTTCTTAGATAAAATATACGATTATTTACAAGGCTAAACATGTAGGATTCATCATTACATAGTAAACATAAACAATTCCTTACGTAGCTAAGAATGCATGATTCATTTCATGGTAAACATGTATAATTCCTTATATAGCTATATATGCATGTTTTATTTCATAGTAAACATATATAATTTCATACATGGCTAAGTATGCATGATTCATCTAATGGTAAACATGTACAATTCCTTATATAGCAAAATATATAGTTCACTAGCATTGTAGAACATATGTTAATCTTCTCTCACATTAAACAAGTATAAAGTCACTTCTATGTCTATCTTATGCATTATCAATTTTATAACTAAACATGTACATTATCATTTGTCTTTCATTGTTTATATTCTCTTATTTTTCATTATCATTTGTCATTAATCAATTATCCTTCACTTTGGTTTATTATTCACACATTCTTAAGTCAATTAATTTTTCATTTCTTTTCTTATCATGTTCATGTTCACATTACAATCTTGATTCATTACTTATCACTTATCATTATTTACTTATCAATTATCGAGTATCACTTGTCACTTAACAACTTTCACTAATCACTTTTTCAATGTTCATGTTTTGTTTTTCATTGTTCACTTATCACGTACCAAGGTTCAATTATCACTTTTGATATTCACTTAGCACTTGTTAATGTTCACTTTTCACTTTTCATTAATTATACCATAATATTATGTCCTCAATGGTAGGACCAATAAACATTACCACACAAATGGGTCTCACATAACAAATCCCATGCATCGCCTTATGATTGGGTCTTACTTAATGGATTTCCCATATAGCCCTACTAATGGGGCATTTGACAAATTTCCACATCCAATCCTATGAATGGGGCACTTTGAAGATTTTGCATTGTTCCTATCAATAGGGAACTAGATAGATTTCACATACAATCTTTCGAATAAGGAATTAGACAGATTTGAAATATAGCCCTACAAATGGGGCACTAGGCAGATTTCGCATATAACCTTAAGAATGGGGCAGTATGCAGATTTTGTGTATAACCCTACAAATGGGACACTAAGAAGATTTCACATACAGCCCTATGAATAGGGCACTTAACTCAAAACATTACCTTGAACGGTTTGTTAATACATTCTTTATCTTATCAATATATTTACACAATCACCTACTTTTACCTATGAAAGGGTATCATCATTCTATTCTCCAATAATGAGACTTCATCCATTCCTTGGAATTGTTTAACAATGTACTATTTCCTAATAGTAGGGAATTTTTCATTCTTTAGAATGGTTCAATAATACTAGTCCATTTATGCAAATAGTTACAATAATATAATCCCTTGATGGTTACTCGTCCAAACCCTTGCTTAGTTACTCATCCAACCAATCTTTTCGGATGATTAATCGTCAAATCCTTTCAAATGGTTACTTATCCAATCCTTTTGGATGGTTACTCATCCAATCCTTTTGGATGGTTGCTCGACCATTGCTCATCCATTCATTTCAAATTATTACACGTCCATTATACTATTCTCTAAAAGAAGGGTCTCATCCAATCCCGTAGGATGGTTACTCACAACATACCACTTATTAAAACTCACTCACAACAAAACGGAGTTCAATATCCGACCACTTCAATAAAATCTCCTCTTTCACTTGTCCACTTCAAGTATCCAAAAATAAATTGGACTCTCTCCATATCTCTTTGATGTAGTGTAGCAAACCTATCAAAGTCATTGTGCTCTCGTTGCCCCATCAGTGGTATCAGAGCCACTGTGGTGATCCTTGTACACATCAACGACGATAAGAAGACTTTTTAAAAATAAAGAAGGCTCATCCTATGGAGGCAACTTCCAACAACTCTATCTTCCATTATTTTATTCAATTGGACCATTTCCATAACTAGTTATAGAGCCATAAATAATAGTTTATTGCATCGAGGCCTAGGACATAAATATTCAGGATCTATAATCTAGTATATATGGATATCGAAAAACAACCAATGGCGTTTGTCTACTACAGGTATATACATGCTCTTTAGATCCAAAGTAAAGTGGAACAGGAGCACTCTGGACTGTTGAAGCGATGGGAGTTACCTAGTGTGGCTGTTGATTTTTTATGTTGTTGGGATGAAGGAGATTTATTTTGTTGCCTTAATTGGAGTGGAGCACAGGAGTATTATTGTGGAGGTGGTTAAATCTTAACTTGAAATTGCTAGTAGGTTAGAGAGTGGAACTATCTTTGCTGAGAAGCAAGTTGTTGTTGTTGGGTTGTCATAGCTTGGACGTTGTTTCATCTCCCCCTACGTCCCCTTTAGTTGCCTTGAAGTTGATGGGGAATGGGGAGGGCTTGGATGCTAGACATCCCCAATGGCTTAGTATATGGTGCTAAAAGTCTTGAACTGATGGTGGTCATAGATCAGAGGAAGAACCACCCTTGAGCATCAAAGGGGAAAGTGGTGGAACGGCTCTTGTTTCAGTTAGCAACAATAGTTGGACTACCCTTCCAAGCCTTCCCTAGCCTGCAAGCTACCGCTTTGATGCCTACACTTGTAGTCTAGCCCGTTGGCAACTACTAAAGCAGATAAGTTAAGGGAGTAGGTAGGCTAGACTAATCTAATGAGGGAAAGAAAAGAGATTTGGAGATAAGAGGGATAGCTTATGGAAGACTATCATAACTCCAAGTATAGGAGTAGAAACAGGGATAGGGACTGGGACAGCAATGAGGTATTAAGTAGCTACAGGGTATTCTTTTGGAAAGGCATTTCAAAGGTCTTCGATGATTTCATCAAAGGCAACAGAGTTCAATATCTCTTAATAGAGTTCACTTATCACATAACGGAATTCAATATCTCTTTATACATATTCACTTATAACAAAATAAATTTCTCTATTTCTTATCACTTACGAAGTTCCCTTGTAACAGAATAGAGTTCATTATTTCTTATCTTAAAACAACGAATGTCAATACATTCCTTTCTTTTAAATTTTAAAGAGCTAATCAGAATTTTTGATTCTCATGGCATTAAGCAATGCACTCACCTTTTTTCAAAACATGTCAACCAAATCAAAGTACATTTCATATGATGGTATGCTTACATACACTCTTTCAAACATACTAATTAGATCAGAGAGTCATTTCTCATAGCACTATGCAATGCATTCACTTTCTCCAAAACATATAATCATGTCCAAAGATTCATTTCTAATATTGGCATACAATACATTCCCTAGCATAGTTGATAAGGGTCAATGACGATTTACATGTTAATCCTTTCAAACAACAACATTTTTTACGCTTATCATGATCAAATGGGGTTCCATAACAATTCATACATTCATGCTTTCAAAAAATTTATATTTTCTATACTTAGCATGATTAGAGGAGTTTAATAACAATTCACATACTTATGATTTCAAACGATTTATATTTTCTATACTTAACATAATCAAAGGGGTTCATTAACAATTCACCTACATATTCTTCCAAACTATTCACTATCCTTATTCTTAATAAAATTAAAGGTGAACCATAACATTTTTCACAACAATTGCAAATTCCTTCTCTAGCAAGATCAAAGTGTTCTAAAACGATTCTCATACAAACATTTTCATTCAATTTACAATTTCTACTACTAGCATGATCAAAGCTTAATAGCATTTTTCATATTTGTAATTTCATTCAATTTACAATCCCTACAGTTAACATAATAAAAAATGCTCAATAAAAATCAAAGTACTCATGCTTTCAACATAAATCAAGCTTTGGCATTCACTCTTGAATTCCTTAGAACCTAATAAACCATAAAACTATGGATCATAAGTTTAAATTTCCTTAGATCTAGGATCTTAAGGATTTACATAAATATATTTTTACCAAAACCATTTTTATTCATAATTCCATTAGGGACTTCTAAGATCCTAGTAGGAGGACACACAAACCCTTGAAAACCACAAGAATATACAAGGTTTCTAAGAATCCTAATAAGAAATTTCCAAATACATGTAAAGGAAAATCATCCATACAATCAATCTTATCAAACAGTGACTTCTAAGAAGTTAAAGAACCAAAAAAACAAAAAACAAAACACAAAAAAAGGATACATTTTGTATTATTTACACTTTGAAAATCCATAAGGTTTAGATCATAAATCTATCAAATCAAAACTTAAGAATCAATAGAACTAAGATCGTATGAGAAAGAACATGTGTATATAATATATATCTACTTATTTAAAATCCATAGAAATCTTGCTAAATCCATAAGGTTTAAATCTTAAATCTATCAAATCAAAACCTAAGAATCAATAAAACTAAGATCTTAAGGGAGAAAACATGTGCATGCTTTGTATATATCTACTTATTCAAAATCCATAGAAATCTTGCTAACTCCATAAGAAATCATAAATCTACCAAACCAAAGCTTAAGAATCAATGAAACCACGTGCATGTTTTATATATCTACTTATTGTAGCTATTTCATTTAAGATCCTTCAAGTTCTTTTGTAAAACCCTCTTTCCTTGGTGGATCTCCCTTCTTGGAATCCTCCCAAGTCTCTTCTTCTACCTATTAATTAAACATCCCACATCCATGATGTAGACATCGGCGTTCGGGAGGGGTTCGGATGCCCTCGCCCGCCC
>JAOXJP010000015.1:4228976-4247929 GCA_025762735.1 Platanus orientalis | reverse complement strand
ATTTTAAATATAAAATTTTATATATATATATATATATATATATATATATATATATATATATATATATATATACATATTTTTAGGGTTTAAAAACTATTTTTAATCACGTAATTCTATTGACTAAAAGTCAACAGCAGATAATTAACAACATAGTGTTTTTTGAAACTAATAATGTAAATTAAAGAGGATCCTTGATATTATTATTGATAGTCAAGGATAGAGATTGTATATTGTCAAATAATACATCAGGCCAAATATTTGTGAATCACTTTTTATGCTGATGTATCAATACCTGATGTCAGCGGCAGACCTTGTTTCGTTCACTAAGGGGTTGCACCAAATCCGAGGGGATGCATTTGGGTATATAAAGTCAGTTTCAAGCAAATTTGCCTACTGCATGAACAAAAATTATAGATTTTTGTCTTTTCAAAGGTAATTTGTCGTTTCGTACACATAGCTTGCAAGTGGCAAATTTTGCTTGAGCTGTTCTTTCCCCTTCTACACAACGACGACAAAAAACGAATTAGACTATATTAGACCAGCCCATCCTAATCTATCATCGTCTTTTCTACTTGCTTTCACTATGCCTGACTGACCACAACATATTCGCGGGGTCTTCGTGCAATGACACAAGTATTAACCAGAGGTTGCCACGTGGATGTCACGACTACTTTTTACCGTACCCTATTGTAGTAGCAGTTACTACTGAGACTAATCATGAACATTGGATTCTATGATTTTCAAAACTACTATTCAAATGAAATCATATAAAGGATCCTTTTAATCAACATTTAAATAAATAAAAGAAAAACTGTAACGTTACCGTACGGGTATTACCGTTGTCATATCGGGCATCTTTACATGAAAAAGGTAAAATAAAGAGAAAAAATAATAACTGACCATATAATATTAGCCGATACGTTACGATATAAACTGTAAAAAGATCGGATTCTAGCTTGGCCTCCAAGTTTGGCACATGGGCCACCCTCAAACTTTGTCATCTTTATTAGTGCTTTCATGTTTTTTTCTTTCCACATTTCCAGATATATCTCCCCTTTTATTATTCCCCACGGAAAAGGATATCTTTTCCTTTTTTTTTTTTTTTTTTTTTTCTTTTCTTTTCTTCAAAGAATATAAATGAAGAAATGTTTTGATGTACCTAAAGTCTATCATCCTCAATGAACCCTACCCCATATGTTCCACAAATTATCGATCGTCAAGCTGGTGTGATCTTTGGGCCCGTATTTTCAACCTCACAGTAGGGTCCACCGATTGAACAGTGAGGATCATTGGGCCCATTGACAATGAGTAGGGTCCATTGAGACTAATGGGCTTTATTTACTATTCTTATTTATTTGTAGGACCTGTCATGTGTTACATGTAAAACGGGGGCCAGCTTTGTAGTTTATAACTTTATTCCAACTAACCTTTGTCTCCAAACTCATGGATCATTTGAAATGAAGTTAAAGTAAGAAAACAAGGTGATTTGCAAGAAATCCATTGGGGATTAAGAGAGCTTCATTTGCTTTAATAATAACCTGACCAAATATACCATACAGCATTGTAATTAAGTGCAAATTCTTTACTTCAACGACCATGATTCCTGGTTTAAATTCAGTTTTCAGACACAAAATTTACATTAAGATTCAAACAAATATAACTCGATGAGGTCCGACCCGATTTGACTTGAACCAGCACCCTAAACACTTTTATAAAAGCTTAAAACTGTAATCTGCCAAAAAAATAAAACCGCATATAACTGGTAAAACCAATGAAAACTGTCCAATTTTTTATGGATCCGATTCTAATAAAATCATTTGGTTTTTATTTTTTTAGTAAATTAAAAATAAAAACTTAGAAATGTGTTTTTTCGAATTCCAATCCCACTTTTCATGAATTGTTTTTATTTTTTGGTATTTTATTACATTTGTTGGCATGTCTAAAAGTTTAAAACTTGGCCATAAGTTAGTGCATTATGATTTTTTTTTTCCGGTATTTTATTACATTTTATTTATGTGAAGTGAACCGTAGTTAGATCATGTAAACAATACCCAGTTGTACCTAAACCATTTATCTTACTGGTTCGATAGCCGGTCCGATTCTCAAAACTATGATGTTGACTGCCTCTTTTTTCAATTGTGCAAGTCCCAATCCAATAAAGTGGCTGTCTGTGGGCCCAAGTTACACTAAAAAAAGAGTTAATTATTGTACAGAGATATCTATCATAAGCAGAATGTAAGAAGGGTATGGGTATTTGTAAGAAGTTAATTTTGTCAGTTACTTTTGTAGAAAATAAAAATAGCTTCTTTCTACAGAAATTCTTGTTTCATGATGTTCTAATCTACTTTACAAAGATGGTTACACTACATGAATGATTGGGTAATCACATGACATAGCTTAAAAAGAATAAAGAAAAAGAAAAAAGAGTGATAAATTGAGCGGCGCATCATGTGTAATGGGTATTTTATCATCAAATGGAATCAACTTGGGCATTATTGTTCGCCTTGTATTGGCATGAATCCCCTCTAACACCAATCCAACAGATAAAAAGCACCCCTCAGGTCGACCAATAAATAAACAGTTAATACCTTAAGAGAGTAATTAAATCGAAGCAAATGTTCTGTGATAAAAATGCTTCTGTAGTGTATATGGTGAATTATAAATAGACATTTGTTGTTTTCGGGGGTAAAAAGGTCAAAAAAAGTGTTTAGTTGAAATAATAGGTGGTTAATCAAAGACATCAAATTCAAAAACACATCAATTGTCAATCAATGGCATGCCTTTAGAGGTCTGTCTCAAAACAGATAACCATTCTCCTAATTAAATTCATGGGGACATGTAATGCGGCACAGGCATGACATGCAGAATCTGGAATCTTTTGCCTCCTTCGATGTTGTCATTCCATGTTTCCTCGAACCATGGAAAACAAGAAGACAGCTTGAGGGTATTTCAGTAACTACACTTACAGAATCGGAATAACCTCGACAGAGAGGCAACACCAAGGAAGGTAACAGAGGACCAGTGTTCTCATCTGCCATGATATGTCATGCCAACTGGCACTTATTGAAGCCCCAATGCTATACATTGCAATCCATTGGGAAGAGGGTTAATCTGGGTCAACCCGGTTGACCTGATGGCTCAAAGATGGTTAAGTTTTCTAAATCTGGTCCAATTTTCCTAGATCAACCAGATTAACCCATTAGGGAAAGCCATTACAGACTCATCAACTGGTCCAATCCAGTCCTCAAGCTAGCCCTATCTACTAGGGGACTGGTTCTTGGGTTTAATGGTTTGACCAGCCTGACCACATCTCTCTCTCTCTCTCTCTCACACGGACAAAAGCAACTAAAAATAAAAGAGAGGAGCCATGCATCAAAAGCATACAAGTATCTCATAATTTATCTAAAAGCATTTGATGCACTTCTTTCCAACTTAAAAGAAGGGGAAGGTTGGCTTCATTGTTCTTTCCATTGGTATTCAATGTGGTCACCCCTTTTCAACCTTTTCCCTTCATCAATTTACTTGAGGAGCAATAACTGTTTTTAAGGTTCTCTATGCACACTTCTAACATTTATAGCCATGGCTTTGAATGCTTTAATATCCAAGACCTCCAGTTCAGATGCTTGTTGGATTTTTCACTTTGTCAATAAGAAAAACAACTACCAATCCTTTATGTTACAAATTACAAAGTTCTGTTCTTAAACCCTCATTAACCGTTCAATCAGTTAATTATTAAATTCATCTTCCATCATTAGCTCCGTATTTTAGTCGAATCGGTCGCTACCTTTTACATGTTACAGGTTTTAATTTAAACATACTAATTAGAAGCAATAAAACAAGCTTCATCCTATTTTTTGAGAGCCCATCCACACCATGTTTGGTTTTTGCATCACCACTAACATCATAAATTGTTGTTAATTCGTGCTGATGATCTTTAATTGGTTGAATCAAGATAACATCAAAATCATCGGAGACTCGAGTAACACGACTAGACAATCCGACATGTCGGGGGGGTATTAGCCACGACAATATAATTTTCTCTAAAGCCCAAGTTGAACATGAGTTTTAGATTGTAATTTAAGGAAAAGGACTGTTGCACCCAAAAGCAAGCCAAACCTTATTAGCAAATATGAAATACATTTCTTGTCTCCCCACCCTCTCTACATGAATCCATAGAAGAACAAAAAAAATCTAAACACAACCTTGTGGGTAATCAATGTCCTGGGGTCAGATAACAACCCAAATCTTCAAAATTCAAAACCCGAAGTTAATCACTGTCGACCATTAGCTTTCAAATTTGAAAAACAATGTCGCTTTTATCGCTAATGACAACTTAGGTAGTGATTATTGAAATTCAACTATAGTACTTGGATTGGTAGGGTAACAGTGGATGATATTTTGCCTTTTTGGTGGTATATGTAGCCAATAGCCAAGTGGGGGATTAGCAAAAATGATGAAGAAATAGACCAGAAAGGGTGTAGTGATGGTGATGACAGGTACCACCACTCAGTGCTCAGTGGCTTCTACTGGTTTAATGGGGCATGGAGCCCTTTTATTACTTTTTTCAAATTAAACATTCATTAAAGAAGAATGCTAAGCTTAGATTAAAGCATTGAAAGATACTGTCGCTATGTAGTAGTATGCCTGTATTTGTGTCCACTTATACTTTATTTTTGTTTATTCAAAGTAGGAAAAGTGACCCATTCAAAAAGTATTCGACACAGATCCTTCTTTCCATAAGAGATTAGCTTTGATAATTAAATTTAATACTCCAAAGTAAAAAACTTTAAGAAAGGATCATCACTACATGAAGAATTTTCATCCAATTTGATTAAATGGGTTTCCAAATCTAGAAATAGGACAAGTGGACAAAAAACCCAGGAGACCCTTCAAGTGAAAACCTTGGATTTTACATTGCATGTTCACTCATACATAGAGAGAGATACTGGGTCACTGTTATTTACGTATGAACTATAGAGGGGTGAAGGTAAAAGGCCCCGGTCACCTTCAGGGCGCATGTTAGCAAATGAGATATGGAGAACCCTCCTTCCATTCCCTGCAAATCTTACAGAAGATATGGAAAACTGAACTTTTAAGTTTGTAAGACAAACAAAAACCCAACCTGAAGATTCAAACGTTAGTTTTCTGATCTGGGTTTCTTTCTGTTTGGGGAAAGGAGTAATGATGGCAATCAAATGTGGCAAATTTGGAAGTAAGTGGTGTACATGAAAGTTGAACTAGGAACCTCTCTAGTTGTACTCCCATAAGAACTGTTCATCAAGTCGGAATCCGATGTCGGCACCGGCGGCCGACGGCCACGACGGAAAGAAGCCAAACCTGTTAATTGGGTCGGTGGTGAGGTCGAGGAGGAGATCGGGCAGGTCGAAGAAGGTCTCATCGTCATCTGTGGATGGAGAAATTGAAGATTCTTGAGTGTCATCTGATGCTGTAGTGGCCGTCGGGGAGTGGGAAATTGGCTGCTCAACTTGACCGGGCTCTGCTTCTGCTACTCTGCTTCTCGGAGGCTCGCCGAGAATGGCAGCAGCTGCTTTGGCGGCGGCAGCTTGGATGTCTTTGGGCGAGGAGGTGGCCGGACGGGGAAGTTCTTGAGCCAGCTCCGGGAAATTGAGGTAGGCAGTGTGGCCTTTGATGGTGAGCGCAGCAACGTCGTGGGCACGGGCTGCCATTTCCGGTGTAGGGAATGTCCCAAGCCAGATTCTTGATTTCTTTCTAGGCTCTCGGATTTCAGAAACCCATTTGCCCCAATTACGCATTCGAACTCCACGATAAGTTGGGTGCTTGCCATCATTGCCACCCTTGTGCCTCTTCCTAGTTTCACTGCCATTTTTCACTTCCTGCATTTTCCTAGAGCCTTTTTGAGTTGGTTTTTCTGTTGAAATCTTCTGATTTTGGCTGAATTCAGTGAAGGTTGAAGGAGGAGGAGTTAAGAAAGCTGTTGGAGAAGAGGAAAAGGATGAAGAGGAGGAGGAGGAGGAGGAGGAGAAGGTGGAAGATGAAGAAGGGGAGGAGATTTGAGCTTCAGACTTTAAAATGGGTAGTTCTTCCATGGGTAGTGAGGATCACTGGTGTAGTTAGGAGTTGGGAGAGAATGTGAGGGGTTGGGCTTTTATGATTCCTCAATAAATTGGAAGTGAGAAAAACAAAAAACACTTGGGCCCTTAAGCACAAAGAGTTAACTGTAACATGGTCACTATTTGTGACCCATGGCGTTTTCCATGTGTGTTTTCTTATACTAAGTTTGAAGTACATGGGCTGAGAAATTGGTGGTCCAATGATTCTCTCCCATCATCTAAAAAAGAGGCCCAAATCAGACCATGAATTTCACATGTAAGCTGCCATGGGGCCCTTTATGGGCCCC
This sequence comes from Platanus orientalis, assembly GCA_025762735.1. Lineage (NCBI taxonomy): Eukaryota > Viridiplantae > Streptophyta > Magnoliopsida > Proteales > Platanaceae > Platanus > Platanus orientalis. The sequence goes on along the minus strand of JAOXJP010000015.1, from coordinate 4,241,550 downwards.
TTTAGTTTGCTTGCGGTTGATTGTCATTTTGACGATGATGAGAACGATTACGTGGCTAGTCTGAGATCCTCCTAAATTTTATATTTTCACCTTGATTTATTCCTTTCTCAAGAGGAGCTGGTTTTGTCCTCTGAGACTGATAAATCATGGGCCACACGGTTCCTTGTTTTTTCCGACTCCCGTGTTGTTCTAAACCATTACAAACGCCTGAAAATGGGGTGGAGATTGAGCAAATAAACTATGGAAATTTGACTAAAATGCAGAAAATCCTTCATTACAGGCATAACATGAGAGGTCAAAGTAGTCAGTTGATCTGCGAAACAATCCCATGTGGGTCTAGCTTATTATATGGTCAAGACAACTAATGCAACGCATACACATTAGTGTTAATATATATTAACTATACCATTGTCCCCTATAATAGAATTTATAAATCATCAACTAGAAGATTTTAATTGGGGTTTGAGGGGATATTACCAAACAAATATACCTATAATACCATGGTCACTTCCTTACATGTGGCGGCGCATGTAAGGAAGTGAACATTATGGGCCCTACCAAGGAGATCTACTCACCAAAAGTCAATTTTAATCGCAAATCTTTCTATTTTCTTTTGCATTTCTGAATTAGAACCTTGATTTTCTGTGATGATCGAAATGAGATCAATTGATTAGATAGTTTTATTTTATTTAATTATTTATTTTGTGGGTAATCTAAGCATTACTCAAGACAATTGAAAATCAGGAATGAGAATCCTTCCTTTGACTGCTTTATGGACAAGAGTTCCTAGGATTGGGGTGATGGGGATTTTGAGATAATATTTTGCAAGTTTGATTCTAGAGCAGTGGCTCTATATTTGAAAACATCAAAAGAAGACTTTATAGTTTACATGGGGCTTCTTGTTATTCACCATATACTAAAAGGGCAAGGGCACTTATCCTATCTGCCTAAATAGTAAAAGAGTCTATTGCAAAATCCTTCTTGGAGAACACACTTGAGAAAGACTAATGAGATGAAAACATTGGGTTGGAGTTTAAGACCTCATATACAAGCCCTAAATACATTGTAAAGCAAAATCTACCTTTAAGCCACTCTTTATTTAATCTTATATCAATGAGTTTGCTTTGTCCTTTTGCAAAGAAGCTTCATTAAGATAATTTCTTCTATTCCTATCAAGAAAAAGAAAAGGTGGTCTCTCCTCTACATCCATGCCCTAGCCATGGAACCCAAGGCCATCAAATATCTTGCATGACCATGATCCATTCTTTAATTAGCTTCTTCATATCACGACTGTCGTTTAGTCTAATTATCACTTTTAAGGAACATGAAGCCTCTAAAGTACATTTGTATACCAACTAATTAACTACTAACTTCATCTTATTTTCTTAAGCTAATCGATTAAATGGAAGATTAAGCCATCAGCAATTCCTTAACAAATTCAAAGGGTTCTCTTGCTACATTGTATAATTTCCTTTCCCTATTATTTGACGAGAACCAAATATCACAAGATTTTGATATCAGGAGATAGATACTCTAAATGTGTTTAAGATAAAATTATTTTCGGATAAATGTACTAATCTTTTACATGGTGAAGTATTTTTGATGAAAACAAACATAATTACTTATGTGTAACTATATCCTGCATCCCTAATCCTTTCAAGCCAAACACCAGGTAGGTCTAAACCTAGACATTGCCCATCCATGACAAAGTTATGCCAAAAACTAAGTACATTCTTAAAGCATAACTCATGTGATTAGTGTTCCTCGATAAGGAGGGTGGTAGTCTTCATTCTTTTGGAGGATAAGTGTACTCCATTTCCACATTATCCTTGCTTGCCAAACAGCAGATAACTCTGACCCAAGCAACCTAGGATACTCTCAAGGCCAGACACTTGTAATCTCTGTTATTAAGTGTGATAGTGGTAGGTACTAAAGACCCTTGTTGTGCTGTCAGGCAATGAAGATCTCCTCGTCTGCAGCCCTAAGCCCATAAAAAAATTTGTGGTGTCTAGGAGGCCACAAGGCCTCATTGTCCAACTTGATAACAGTCTTATAACACTACAGCTCAGAATGGGGCGTTGTTGCTTGCCATGGACCAAATTCATCCGGCCCAACTGGCCCACGAGTTCATCCTTGGCTTAAATGCTCAACTTTTAAGAACCAAGTAGTTGTTATCCCCAAACTTTTGTATTGAAGAATGATTTGAGTTGGACAAATGGGACTAGTATTAAACTCACAGAGGTATTCGTGTCTAGTAATTATGTGACTTGTTCTATTATAATACCTTCATCGTGTCCACGTGTCCTCTAATCGTTGAACGAGCAGAATAACTACTCTGGCCAGTGATCAAGATAATCTGGTTTCTTCTATTATTGCATTGTAATTCAACTTAGTTAATTATGATTACAATATATGGGTTTTTGGTGTGTCTTCTGCGCATGCTCGCCATAAGATCTTCATCGAATGATAGAGATGGCTGTTAATTTTGTATATAATAATGTAATAATTAATTAATTAATTAATTATTTGTTTGCTATAAGTGGCCATGCACCTATTTCTTTCTCCTTTTCCATTTTTTTTTTTTTTTTTTTTTTGATAGAAGAGACTATGTACATTAATATTTCATTTTCCTCGTTTACTTGGCTAGGGATGAAACGCAGCCCATGTGCTTGGTGTGGCTTGTGAAAAGTAATCTTGGTTATTTATTTTTGTATTTATGATGATGTAGATATTTTAACCTTGGCAAAAGATCCGTTGTAACATTCATTTTTTTTTTTGTAGTTTTATACAGAATGAACAAAAAACCACAATTTATTTAAAAAAGAAAAAACCACAAAGGACAAAATGATCGAAAAAAGAATCGAGTTATCAGCTTTTTTGTAGCATGAACAAAAAGTATGGTCTTTTTTTTTTTATCTTTTAGCATAGGGTTCTTTTTGTCTTTCAACATGGGGGGTTTTTGTTCATGCTACAAAAAGCTACTGCAAAATTTTCCTGAAAAACACATTTTTTACTCATGCTACAAAAAACTACAAATCAATCAATCCATCAGTCAAAAGTTTTGACCTTTAATCAAATGGTTAGATTTACTTATGGCGACCCTGTCTGTCTTCATCAAGTGGATTCCGTCAGGGACCTTTATCTGGTTAGACTATCTGTCTAAAGAAAAAGGATATTTTGGTCATTTCACAATTACTAAAAGGGAAAGGATGTTCTGTCCAAGATTTGATGTCGAGGACGGTGTCTAGGATACCAGGGGCCATCATATGGAATAAAATGAAATGAATATTCCATATTCAAAAATGTATCACCCACCCATTTTATTCCATATGACATCCCCTGGTGTCCTCCTCGACAGAACATCTTAACATTCTGTAATTACCAAAAGGGCAGTGTCGCAATGCTGATGCATGCTAATACATGGACTCAAGATTCTCAACTGCAGCTTAAAGTGTTGCACGTCTGTAGTGTGACATGTACCCCAAAAAAGTGAAAATACACCTTTTTTGGGGATTTGTGTCACACTACAGATGCATAAGACAATGTAATCAATGCATTTTGAAGCCATGAAGGGATCTGAAAGCTTTTTACTCCATCCTACAACATTGACCAAATGCTTATTGGTTACTCCCTTGTCCATTAAAACATTTATACCTTGAACAACCTTTGAAAGGTTAAAAAAATCGACAAACCAGTAGTACATGTTTGTCGTCAAGCATTTATCAAAACACTTCCTAGATGCTCTTCCTTTCTTTTTTCTGGTGGTATCTTAGAGGATTTTCTCTCAAATTCATATTATTTCTCTTCTGACAAAGGGTGTTTTGGTAAATAACAGAGTATTTATCTATTTTGTACATGCTAAAATGCTCTTATGTATTTATCAAAATACCCTTATCAAGCATTGTGTCATGCGTTGATTGGTGTTGACATGGACATCGGTATTATACATGTGGCCTATCTCAAGGGTCTTCTGTCAAATGGATGGTCTGGATTGGCTACATTATGCCTCTAAGTGGTTGAAAAGGGGTCCATTCAGAGAAGTGAAAGGGGCAACAAGTAGACTTGGGTTGGGTGAAGTTGGGTCTAATGAGTCCGACCCATTGTTTAATAGGATCGATAAATGTTAATCTTAATCCATTGATTCCAGCCGGTTAACCATTGGTTGCTTATTAATGGGTTTGGCAAGATCCAATGTCGTAGTTGGGTTGGGTTGGGTTGGGTCCAGTCATGCAAGGAATGGCCACTCAAAACCAGATAAGAGAAGGCAATGGGGGGAATTCGGATCCGGATCACCCGATGGATCAATCGAGAATTACCATACAGGCCTGCTTGCATTGAATCCGACCCGTTCTCAACCGGGCAGTAAAATATGTATGAAACACAAAAGGTCCCACCAAAGGGTTTGGGGCTCCAATAGATTGCCACATCACACATGTCTCATGCTCACGACATCAGAACCCACAACTGAATGGGTCCCACTTAATAGATTGCTTACAATCAAAGATGACTTTTAGCCATCTGATCTTTGCTTTATCTTTTGAAAACTTTGTGGTGCTTTAGTGAATTTTCTTTATGCTCTTCAAACGAATATGAGTTTCTTCAAGTTGATTTTTGACCTAGTTGATCTCTAAAGTGGGACTTATTTAATGGTGAGTCTCGATCCTTGTAATGGGGACCCTAGGCTGTTCTACCGGTCATTATATAGTCAGTCCCATATTAAAAATATTGCCTTTTAACTTATAAATTTACTTCAGGTTTTCTGTGGAAAAAAATTAGGTGAGAACGAATCTTGTGAGAACTGTGGAAACGGCATCAGGGTGTAGACACATCAGCACCGAAAAGTGATAAGTACCCCCTAAAAAGTGTAAAGCACTTTTCGGAATTGATGCGTCAGTCCCTCTGGTGCCGTTTGCACAGTTCTCACAAGATTTGTTTGCACATAATCCGAGCTCGTTTTCTGTAGATTGTTTAAAAGGTGGGCCTGCAGCATAAAGGGTTGTACTCATGGGCTCGTGGAATGGGTAGAGAGGTCCCCTATCTGTGTGTTGTCACAGTTGCCTTTCTATTAATCCATCTTTTTTTTTTTTTTTTTTTAGTTTTTCCCTTTTTCGGAGAGTAAATAAATTTGTTTATGAAAAAAATTTACGTACGAGTATATATGTATTTATCCCTATCCTTCGTCGTTGCAAGATAGGAAAGGCTAGAAGGGTTATAAGTTCTATCATTTCCAGGATAAAAGTAGAAAGAAAGTCAGTACACACTGGTTAGTTTCCCTCACAAGTTGTACTGCTAAGCCCCTTTGGTCTCACCTCGCTAAGCATTTACTTACAAAATAGAAAAAACCTGGTGTTTCGCAACTTTTTTGCATTGCTTATTTGACTTCAATTTTATCTTTCCAAGGCAGTTTTGTAGGGTGAATGACCCACAATGGGAAAAAGGTTTTGTTTTGCTGTGTGTGTGTGTGTGTGTGTGTGTGTGTGTGTGAAGTAAGGGGATTGGGGATTGGGGGTAGGTAAGATGATCAGTGTTTATTAGGTTACTAGGTGAAGGTAGTTTTTCAACCCATGGTTCCTTAGTCAACACTCATATACCTCAAATCCTTAACAGGAGAGTTCCTTTAGCTCACAAAAAATAAATAAATCCTTAATTACAGTGTAGCCCAAGCCTGCTGACCCAAATTATCCCTCGACTTCTGTGCATACAAAATCTGTGTATAATGCATGTGAGACTTGGGAGTGCTTGCATCAACATCAAAAAGTGATATGCATGTGCCCTAAAAAGGGTGCAAGCACTGTCAGACAATGCATTTCTAAGGCTGTAAATAGGCTGGATACAGTTTCTCATTGGAAAGAATGCTCTGTCCAGGACACCAGGGGCCATCACATGGAATAAAATGGTGGGTGATGCATTTTTTGAATGTGGAATATGCATTTTATTTCATAAGACAGCCCCTGGTGTCCTGAACAGAACATCCTTTCTTGCTTCTGATCTGATATATATATATATATATCTGTTAATCCGTATTTTCTTTAGACGGATCGAATGTAGATCATATACAAATTTTAAACCGGATAATCTGCAGCCCTATCCAATTCAACTTTAGTGTGATGTAGTGATTAATAAAATATTGCTTTATTTAGGGAAAATATGTATAAAAACCCTCATAAAAAATCATGTAAGAAATTCAATTGTTAAATTTTTATATCCGTTAAATCCAAAAATGGACAGAATCCCACCTCTTAACCCCTTCATAGTTTTCTGATCGTCTAATCATGCACAAAATGATAAAGATACCCTTATGATTATATCTCATATATCATAACTACCCTTTAAAAATCATGTAAGAGATATTCTATTTTACTGTATGGTTTTGACATATATGCAAATTAAATACCATGTGATACTTTTTATTAGGGCTTTCAAAGATCTTTTTCTTCTATTTATTACGAGGCTTGAGTATACTATTCAATTAGTTGGCATATTGTCCCGCAACCATTAAGTCGTGTCTTTAAACCCAGGTTTCCCATCAACTGTGGGAACGATATCCTCTGTATCACCCGTAGTCGTACTGTGTTCCACATGTTTCACGGGACACAAGGGGGTGGGATCCATACATTTTTTGTGACCCCACCTTCCTTATGTCTATGGAACACAGTACGGGTGATACAGAGAATATGGTTGCCCAAATGTGGAGGCCAAAGAATCCTCTAATTTGTGTTTGAGTAAATATAAATCATAGAAGTCCTCGTTAAGGGTTTGAAGCATAGTTTTGAAAACTGGACCAGAACGAGCCCAACTTTTGTGCACATAAAATTCGTGTACAAAGTGTGCACACAGATCAAGGGGCGAACACATCAGCACCGAAAAGTGATTTACACTTTGGGGGGGTGTTTATCATTTTTTGATGCTGATGTGTCTGTCCCTTGGTCTGTGTGCATGCATTGCACAAGAATTTTATGTGCACAAAATCCATACCAGACCAAAATGATGGTTTTGAAAACTGGACCAAAACTAGATTGACTGGATTTCAAACAAAGCCAGCTTCTTTGTTGGTTTGGTTAATTAACAACTAGATAAACATGAGAACCGGCCAAAACTGATCAGTTTTATTGTAAGACCGGAGAAAACTGGTGGGTTCAACCACCATATTAATTTCATTAGGCCTTCAGTTCAACAATATGAATCAGATTCTTATAGAGGTCAATGTTTGGTCATATTCTCAATTCTTTAGTTTTGAATAATATTTAAGTGTGAACAAGTATGCTGGTGCAGCAGAAACTGCTTAGAAATTTCACATGATGGGATATGGGTCTGAACCACTTATAATTTATGCAATAAAAAATAAAACAATAGTAAAGAAATCAACAATCATAAAAGATGGAGATTTTTTATGTGGTTTGGCGATATACCTATGTCCACGGGCATATCCATTTTTCAATATATGAGAAAGGTAAAAGATCTACAAAGCTTTATTTCTCAAGCTTTCATCCTAGAACCCAAACCCTTAACCCTGTTACATTCTTCTCTCAACTTAGTGAAAAACCTTTTTTCTTACATTCTCTCATAACCCAGAAAGGAATTTTGAGAAAAACCCAAAAAGAAGAAAGACTTCATCTACCACCCTCATATTTCATATATAGAGATATATATAGTTTTTAGTCTTGTAAGGTCCATGAAAAGGCACCCTCCTACTTAAAGAAAGAAACCAACTCAATATAGAAGTTTACTTTTGACTGGAAACTTGCCAAAACCTTTATTTTATTTTATATATATATAGTTAAAAGGTGAGTTGTAGTCGTGGTACGGTCATTTTTTTTACTAAGGGTGCAACTTGGGGTAGGCTTAACCAAAACATCAATAATCTAACCCAATTTTAAGTCAAGTGAACTAGGGTTTCTACATTATGAGTTTGAAAATTAAATCCTTATATTTAACTCAATTCAGGTTTGGGTTGAGTTCTTAGACAACCCAAGTATGCAATTTATAAAAAGAGTTCGGCTTGGTAGTAGAAATATTGTTTAGTCTAGTGAAATAGATTGAAATTTTGCATATATATTTCTATACTATGATACTAACTCGATTTAACTCACCCTTGAATGTTAGTTTTATGGTGATGAGAAACCCAACAATAATATTGGAATAATCTAAAACTTATTTTCAAGTTGATATCGAATGAGGATCAATCGCGAACAACAATCCAGTCACCAACGAAAGTTTAGTCATAGGTCCAAGTTCAATCACGTTGACACTATCACTTGGGAACACTATTTAGTTGTAGCAACACTTTTAGTTAGTCTTGAGCTTCACTTTGGTCGCGAACCTCTAGTTAGTCACGACACATCAATATGTCACGATTATCTTTCAATCGTGATAGGTGATCTCAGTCGAGGTTTAATCTATAGGTTGTGACTTTCCAATTTTCCTTATCTTCTTCAATTTTAGGATTAAATTATGCATCCGAGCATAGAAGGTGTCATTATCATGTTTCTTGAAGATAGTCAAGGCCTCCCAGTAATGTGCAAGGGATAACGGCCAAGCTAATCCTAGGATACAATCTATCTTGTGTAAAACCCTTGTCTCTATACGGATTTGCGTTCTCCTATAGAGACGAATGACACATCATAGTGTTCTTAAAGCCAAAAGGTCACAATGTTTAATTTTTTTTAGGGGAATACCAAATCTCAAGATGATGTTAAATCAAGTGATCTCCCTCAATAGAGAGTACGGATCCAGAAAAAACCTTGGTTTTAGGAACTCAAAGTTATGCTCCTCTCAAGGAAGAGAGCCGAGTTCAAGAACCATAAGCACAAGAAGGAAGAAAGAAGAAAGAGAGTGATAAAGAGACAAAGAACTCGTTGGTTTTTTCATCATTTTTCTCAGATATATCTCTTTGGAATATACAAAATTGTCATTTACCCTCTTTCTCCTTTCTCTAAGATAAAACCCTATTGTTCAAAGAATCACTACCAAATTATTTGTTCATGTCTTATTTATAGAGGGAGAGGGAAAGACCTGTGAAACCTTAACCCACTCCCACACGATTTGAGAGATAAGGAGGGTGGGTTAGATTGTTAACTATATCTTCCTGATTCTAGGAAATCGGTTGTTTTGTTTCCAAATCTGTAAACAAAATAATTGTTTTTTTCTATATTTTGAAATATCTCAACAATCCTCCACTTATTTCAAAATGTTGAAAGCGGGTACTAAGAGCTTTCAAGAAATGTTGTAACACATAAGTAAATGTGGTGTTAACCTTGAACCTTTACATAGTGTAAACAAGATGTTGTCTTTTGAGACACAATGGACTATGCTTTGAATTATTCTTTATTAACAAAAACATTGTCACATCCATAATCTTCGTAGCAAAGTTTTACTCATTCACACATATTAGCAGTGTAAGGTCATTAATATATCTTAATTTTATTAAGTGCTCTACAATAGCCCGAATCTCATAGAAAGTAATAAATTTTCACACTAAGATAGGTGGGCTTCTATCAAGAGCTATACTTGCCCTAATCCAATTTGAGTCAATAAAACTCATTAAAAGAACTTAGTTTCTCAACCTTCATCATTTGTGAGGAAAACATTCACAATTAGCATATTGTTTTACAAGAACCACGTTCTGTAAGAACATCACATACATAATTTACAAAAAACACAATTGTAGGCTTACCATAAGAAGGGACAAATTTCATTGAATGAAAGTTGTGTTTACAAGTTGGTTATATTTGGCTGGTTTGCCCATTGAACTTGAAAATTAATCAATACAGCCAAGTTGGTTTTCCATTGGATATTGAACAGTCAAGTTAGGTGTCTACCAAATACACTTATAGGCTTATTAGTTCCATTCCCCTTGATGTATAGAAGGTTAACTCCTTATTGAGGTCTTTTGATAATGGGTCTGCCAATTTCTCTTTGGAATTCAAATATTGTATGACCACAATGCCATCAGTGATAAAACCCCTCACAAGGCTTTAGGTGTATGGTTATGCATTTTCTTGTAATTCTCATTATCTACTTTGAATATAATAGTTTGATTATTGTAGTAAATGGTTATTGCCGACATCAACTTATCCCATATTGGTACATCTACTAATACATTTATCAACCATTCTACTTCATCTCCTACCAATGATAGGGCTACAAACTCTAACACTATGAAGGAATGTGTCAAACACAGTTCTCTTTTGGATTTCCAAGAGATCGCACCTCCTTCTAGTGTGAAAATTCAAGCAATCATTAATTTGTAGGGTTGTCAATCAAGCCAGGTTGGTCCGGACCGAAGTTATCTCGAGCCCATCCTGAAGTAAAATACTTGAGCTTGAACCTAGCTCAAGCCCAAACTCAACCCAAGACATTATGCCCGAGCCCGACCCAATTTAATAAATCGGGCTTCGGACCAAGTTTGGGCTGGCCCGAAGTTTAACAACCCATTTTTTTTACGAAACACAACCTAAAACTTCAAAAAGAAAAAAACATGTTGATAAAACATGAGATTCCTAAGGGATGCATCACTAGGTTCTTGTATCCATCAACTTGGATAAGAAGAGATGCCATGGAGATCCATCTCCAAAACCATCATACAAATCTCTTATTCTATTCACCTAATTTCAGTTATAGTTTTCTCTCATCAAACACATCTTGCTGATGTAACAACATTACCACTAGGCACCAAATTTTAATGGAATGCTACTACGGTCATCTTCTCAAATCCTACAATAACTTGAAGTCACTTAAACATAATCACTCATCTCTCCTAACCACCGGTTTCACATGGAAAAGTCTCTATTTGGGTGTCCAGATTATCATTAAATACTCTAAATTTGCTATCCCGAGAAGTGCCTATTTCTTGTTCGGTCAAATTTGTGAAACCAAATCTTTCCTTTGGAACACAATGATTTGAGCCTATGTAAATGGCATCTCTTTTAACAACAACATCTTCACCCAAATGATTGAGGGTGACACCACTTACTACTCCCTATCAGATTACTCTTAGTTAAACTAGACAAAATGTTCGACTTGGGGATGCCCAACATCTGAAATGAGGTTAGCTTCCGTGCAACAAGATCTCGTCCTAGCATTCTCCTCTGGTAGCCTCTAATCATGAACAATGAGAATAACATATAACTCCTAGAAGGATTAGAACTATCAGGAGAAATTGGGATGAAAATTTGTTGAAGTCTTAGGATTCCAAGTTATAACATATAACTTCTGTGTATTCTATATTTTCTTCCCATCTCTCAAAGTTATCTCCATTGAATTGGGTTAATTTGAAATGGTATATCTCGGGTTGGTCCATGGGAGTAGACATATCTTCAACTTGTTAGTTTTATGGTGATGAGAAACTTAACAATAATGCTGGAATAATCTGAAAACTATTTTCAAGTTGGTTGAGAATGAGGATTAGTCGCATACCATAATCTAGTCACCAACAATAGTTTAGTTATGGGTCCAAGTTCATTCGTGGATGACACTATCAATCATGAACATTGTTCAATCGTGGGCTAGGTCTAGTTATGACACTTTAGTCAGTCCGAGCTTTACTTCGGTCATGAACCTCTGGTCAGTTGCAATAGGTGATCTTAGTCACGGTTCAATCTATAGGTTGCAACTTTTTGGTTTTCCTTATATTCTTCAATTTTAGGGTTAAGTCAACCGATTCATCCAAGCATACAAGATATTATTATCACGTTTCTTGAAGATAGTTGATGCCTCCCAATACAAGGGATAACGGTCAAGCTAACTCTGAGATATATACATTTTAGCTTAGGTAGAACCCTTGTCTCTCTACAGATTTGCACTTTCCAGTAGAGACGAATGGCACTTTATTGTATTTTTAAAGCCCAAAGGTCACAAGGTTTAATTTCTTAGAAAAACCAGCAACATAACGATGTTGTAGAAGATCTTCTCAAACCAAGATCATTCAAAGATTAAGGTGATTTCCCCTAAGGGGAATACCGAATCTCAAGGTGATGTTGTTCAGTTGAATCAAATGATCTCCCTTGATAGAGAGTGAAGATCCAAAAGAGCCTTGATTTCATGAACTCAAAGTTGTGCTCCTCTCAAGGAAGAGAACCAAGTTCAAGAACTGTAAATACAAGAAGGAAGAAAGAAGAAAGAGAGTGATAAAGAGACAAAGAACTCGTTGGTTTTTTTCTTCTTCATCGCCAAAAATTTCTCTCTGGAATACATGCAACAACAACCATTTACCCTCTTTCTCCTTTCTCTAAGCTGTGCTTGGTTGCTAGTTAAGTAATGGAAAACAATACGGATCTTCAAAGAATCCAAATAAAGTGACTATTTGGTTGAAATAGGAAAATGTTCATCGGAAACTTGGCTTTCGATTTAAGGTTTTCCTAATACCTTGATTTCCTTTGTCAAAATCCGACCAAATTGGTTGGATTTTGGAATGAAATACGCTGCACATTATGAAAGTAGGTAATATTTCCTTATATTTTCTTGCTATCTTACTATATTCTAAATCAACCAGACAATTGTTGGAAAACACAATTTCACTCTACTTTACTTCACTTCACTTTACTCATTTTCATACAATTAACTTCACTTCACTTTC
>JAOXJP010000015.1:4216717-4228876 GCA_025762735.1 Platanus orientalis | reverse complement strand
GGGACACTCGGGGGGCGGAATCAATTCACTTTTTGGAGGTTTTTGATTCCCCCTCCTGAGTGTCCCATCAGGGGGGGGGGTGTCACACTTGATATCAGACCATTTATGAGAGACATCTGTTTCTTATACATACCCATATAAGATTGGGAGCCAAGGTAGAATGGGTCCCTCCCAGTTAAGAGATTGTCTAGACCAAAAATTGGCATGATGGAGTGATAAAAAAAAAAAAATTAACAGACAGGTCAGATGGTTAAAAACCAACACCAATTGCCATGGTGGTTGAGGTACTGTCTCTCTTAGAGAGAGGTTACGGGTTTGAGCCCTTTGATATCATTATGTCGGGGCTAAAAAAAGAAAAAAAAAACGGTTAAAAGGTCATCTGATTGTACAATTTTCATTCTAATTTTTTTTTTTCTTTAGGAAATCTCTTAGCTGGAACTCATTCAAAGGTGTATTCTGATCCTCTCAACATGAGATGTGTTGAACATATGACCCCTCCATTGACCTTTTTTGTAGCACATACGGCGTCAACATTTAAGCTCCTTTCAACTTTATCACATGGCACGCTCAAATCTTTGCTAGCTACCATTGCAATCCCAAAGATTTTTAGTCTATTGACTATTTATTTACTTAATATGGGGTCTAACCACTTTTTTTTATTGGTAGAAAGGTTTCATCTAGTTTAAAAGAAGTTTTTTCAATAACCTTTCATTTCCTCCTCCATTAGTGCACAATAAAATGATTTTTTTTTTTGTTCTTATCATAAGATGAAGGAAAATGACCTTCTCTTCTTGTTTAATTTTGTACAATAAAACATATAAATTTGTATTATATAAATTAAAAATATGATTTAATTAACAAGAGTTTCATTTCAAACTTTGGGCTTAGATGCTGAATTAACAACTTAAATATCTTACAAATATATATTTTTTTCATAATCAAATTGGTCCCCAACAATTCAAAATGAATTATTATCTCCAATATAAATATCAGGATTCATCTTCAAATTACCCAAGGTACGTTTGTAAAATGATTGTACTAAGACTATGTGTTTGATACTTTATACAAAAAATGTCAATTCTCGAACCTTCCATATGTTCTACTTTAGCTGTAAAAAGGAGTCCTAAAAAAGATTAAGCATAATCACTTGACTTGGCTTTAGCTTGGGAAGTTCATCAATGTCCCTAGGGTTAATTGCTTTTTGACTGTTTGCATCTAAAATTTGTACAAATTGCAAAATAAGCATTTACACCTTTATAAATTTATATAAAGATCCACAAACCCATGAATGGGCTCAACCTATAATTAGGCAAAGCCACATAGATAGGCCCAATGAGCGTAGCTCTAGATTTGTAAACAATAAACATATGAATTAGCAAGTCCGAGTGTTTATCCCACCTCTTAAATAAAGCATTTAACCGTTAGGAGAGATGATTGATTGCTTTATTTAAGATGGTATCAAAGTAGGTTTTTGGTTGCAAGCTCAAATCTTCCTATGGATTCAATTATTCTTCTAGGATCTTTGTGAACATGTATACACATTCTATGTACTCGCACCTAGCTCCTCAGTTCATTGTCTAGGAGTTCATTGTCTAGGAGTGTTCCTGAGAGGAGTGTTGAAATATATTAAGTATATTAACCCTAACCTCTCCTACAACCTTAGGGTTTTATGAGAAATGGTTAATTGTTTTGCTTTAGATTAAGATGGCATATGAGCACGTTTTAGGTTGCGAGTTTAAATCCCCCACATTTCTGATGGGGGAGTCTTGAAATATAAGAAGTATATTAACTCATTCCTATCATATTAACAGTAAACTAACAAATTATCCCAAAACTTTAAGGTATTAGGAGATACAAGAATTAATATACTTAAACACCTCTTCAAGAAGAATATTGTTTTATCTTAGGAACATACTTGGGGAGTCAGGTGCAAATCCACACAACACTACATCCAAAAAACCATTTTCACTGGGATTAGAACTCGTGATCTAACCGACTCTGATAACATGTTAAATAAAACAATTAAATGTAGGTTTTAGGAGAGAGGGTTAATTGCTTTATTTAAGAACATCAACCTGCTAAATAACCAAAGAGTACCTGCAAGGGATCAACACAAAGAAAATAATTTGAAAAAAAATCAAGGTAGATTCTCTAGGGAAAACAAGGAAATATATGCCAATCAAGGGATTTGAAAAATCTCATAAATGACATTATCTCTAATCAACTAATCAATTAGACTAAAAAATAGTGATGTCCAGCCAACACCCAAACAAGGGAATGAAAGGATTTGACTTAAAAGCATATAAATACACCTACTTTATAAAAACAAGAATCTTTTGAAAGACTTCAAGCAAGAGACTCCTCGAGACAAGACGAAACTCTTGAGCATCTCGAAGACCCTCCATATGTTCAAAGCTAGCGTATATTTTCCATCTTATCAATAATGTTTGTTGTCAAAGAGAAGAATAACCCTTGCAACATCATAAACACAATACAAGTTGGCCTTGAGAGAAGGATGGTGGTGTTTCTTTCCATTCCAAATCAAGTGTGAAGGCCAATAAAGAATATTGCACACCCACATTCAGGAATGTTGAAGATTTAAATCGAAGAAATACTTTGCTTGGTCCTTATTCTTTCGTTGACTAGTATTGGATGTTAATTCTTTTGTAAAGGAGCGTACAAGCAGATAGATTGTATCCCATTTATAAGGAAGGAAATGTTCTGTGATGAAAAAGTAGATGTTCAAAAAGAGACCAAATTCAAAAACCAATTATGTGTCAATCAATGGCACTCTTACAGAAGTTTGTGTCAACACAGACAATCATTATATATATATATGTTTCACTTTCAAGTCTACACACAAATTTGTTTTTGACGTTGACCTTTATTTTATATTTTTTGTACATGATACCATGGTTTTAAGAATTTCGTTCTTTGTTCAAACATACCCACCAGTACTCTCTAGATAATTAAGCATGGGTTAAAGAAAATACTTTTATTTAAGGCCCAGTCTGGTTGCCATGAAAAGGTTTTCTCATGAAAAAAAATTCTCAAGAAATCATTTTTAGCTATCTGGTTGCCATGAAAAGCTGGTTTTGTTATGCATTTCTCATTATTATTTTCTTTTCTTTTCTTGTAGGATTTTATTTTCTATTCCTTTCTTTTCTTTTCTATGCAATTCATGGCAACCAGACTGGGCCTAAGAGAATTTTGAATTGTTTTTTATAGGGAAACACTAGTAGTTAATTTATTAGTAGGTGAATACGGGCTTGAATCTAGGTCTATGGTATGAACACTCATAAATGTTATCAACTTAGCAAATTGGCATCGTCATGGTGGAGAAAATTTTTGAAATTCATTCTTCAAAAAGAAAGGAAGGAAAAAAGAAAACTTCAAATAAATTAATTAAATACAAGATTTTCTTCAAGTAATAAACCCTAGAAGTTTTTGCACTATTTTTGCCACCCATATCTTTTGAACATAGTCAGCCAATTAAGCTGAGAGTAGAATGATCATTTCTACAGAAAAGATTAGGTACGTATGAAATTTGCACTGATGCATCAGAATGGTGTCAGGAGGCAGACACATCAGCTCTGAAAAGTGATAAGCGCCCCCCAAAAATGTAAGTCACTTTTTAGCACTGATGCATCAGCTCCCAATCCAGATTTTGTGCACGCAAAATCCATGCACAATTCGTGTTTAAAGGTCTGTAAACACTCACATCAGCATTGAAAAGTGATAAGCATGTGTCCCAAAAAATGTAAGTCACTTTTCAATACTGATATGAGTGTTCTCCGCCCCCGACATGCATTGTGCACGGATTCTGTGCTCACAGAAGCCAGTTGCTGTTTGAATGCATCGGTATACACTTCATTTGTACGTAATCCAAGCCCCCGTTTCTATGGGTCTGATGGATAAACAATGTGTTTAGTTCTATAGGGGTTTCAACAAGCTGAGCTGAGTTCAGCTTTGCCCAGTTCAGCCGATGCTCATCACATAAGGACCAGGCTTAGGCTTGACTCAGGCCCATCACAAACTTGAGATAAACTCGGCTCACCAAACTCAAGGTTACTGCTTCAACCCTTAATCTTAATGCCTACCCATGACCCAAACCTGTTACTAACTACTAAAGACATTACTGGTTGAAATCTGCCTTATAGCCCATATTATAACAAGCTATACTGTATTTATAAAAATCATGTATTTATTTATATAATGTTTAAATACATTATATAATAAGCTAAATCTCTATGTATTATATATAAATATAAGCCTCTTAACAAGCTGAGCCTTTAGCGATCTGAGCCTACTGTAGCTCGGCTTGAGTTCACTTGCACAAGCTCAATTGGAGGCTCAGGCTCAGCTCATGACGAGCCGAGCCTTTAGTGAGCTGACCCTAATGCAGCTCGACTCAGGTTTACTTAGCTAAACAAGCTTAATTGGAGGTTCATGCTTAGCTCATTATGAGCCCAGCTAGCACAGCCCGTTGACAGCCGTAGTATTCTCCATCCAAAGTTGATTGCTTTGTCATTTATCTACTTTTTTTGAATCACTTTTTGGTAATTGGGCTGGCACATAATACATTTCCACCTGAATTTGTGTATCCCTGGTTGTTGGATAAAAACAAATAGGTTTGGGAAAGCTCCCCTTAACTAATACTAACTACCCCCCCTCCCCCCCCCCCCCAAAAAAAAAAAAAAATGTAAATCACTTTTCGGCACTGATGTGCACGCCCTGTCAGGGGGTAGAGGTTAGCAATTTTTAGGGGAGCCGACACAAACCTACCTCTGGTAAATAATACTGGAAAGATGGCAGCCTCTTAAATTTTGCGTGCTGCTTATACACCTAAAGACTAAATAGCTTGCTCACTCAAAGAATAAATAAAGAGAGAGCGAATGTTCTGTCCAGGATTTTGTATGTGCTCTCACCACAGGTTGTCCGTATCCTGATGCCGTTTTCACAGTTCTCACAAGATTCGTTCTCACCTTATTTTTAGTGACACGTGATGGTTTTTTGAATCTGGTGCCTCTTACAAATGTTCATTTGAGCACTTATTTACAATTTTAACCCTATGCACTCTATTTTATGGGTACCTATTTATTCATCTGAAAACTGTTTTTACAGTTTTAACCTTAGCCTGTTGTAGGACATGGGAGGACATACAAAATCTTGGATAAAACATTTGTTCCAAAACAGAAAGGATTTTTTAATCAAGTGGGACTCATACCGATCTCTACTGACAAAAAGTGTATGAGCCCCACCCTCATTGTCATTGTCAGTACTTAACACCACACAGCACCCCATGAATGGTGGCTCTAGCCCGGCTTAAATATTCAGCATCACAGAGGATATCAACCCTGAAAAGGCAGTCTCCTTGGTTGGTAATGATGTGAATGGATAAAAAATGCTCACCTTAACAAATGCTAACCACTGCTTTTTGTCAGACGGCGGGCACATCAGTGCCGAAAAGTGAATATGCACTCCTCAAAAAAGTGAAAATCACTTTTCAACGCTGATGTGTCCACCCCTGACAAGGAGCAGTGATGAGCGTATGTTAAGGGAAGCGTTCATAAACCGATCCCGGTAATGATGGGCATGTAGGACCTCAAATTGTCCAACAATCAGATGGATATCCTCAGCGACATCCATGGAGCAAGACACAAGGGGGTGGGGTCCATTCACTTTTGGAATGTTCCATCACCCCCCCCCCAAAGTTCGGCTTGGCTTCTATGAGCACAGAATCTATGCATAATGCATGTCGGGGGCTGAGAACACTCATTTCAGCATTGAAGAGTGATATGCATTTTTTGGGATGCGTGCTTATCACTTTTCAATGCTGATGTAAGTATTCACATGCCTCTGAACATGAATTGTGCACAGATTTTGTGTGCACAGAATCTAGAGGGCCAAAAGTGTATGGGCCTCACCCCCATGTGTCTTCCTCATGGGGCGTCGCAGAGGATATCATCCCCCAACAATCATGCAAAGATAGCTGACAATGCTCGACTTTGAAGGTTTTTTTGGTATGGCTTCTCATGTCTGTAGACTGCCACATCATTGTGTGGGACTTGGACCATAGGCAGGAGACCTCAATGTGATTACTTGTGGAATGCTATCAGTGGGATTCGACCCCAAAACCTTGAGGCCGGATTTGGTAAGACAGTTTAGAGAGTGGCTAAAGTTGGAATGACATAAGGGCTGACACATCAGTGCAAAAAAAGTGAAATACCCTTTTTGGGGATGCTTTCCACTTTTTGGCACTGATGTGTCGGCCTTGATGTCATTCCAACTTTAACCACCCTCTAAGTTGTCTTACCCAATCCGTTTACCAAAACGTCTCTCTTAGAGAGATAATGTCAGAGTCAACTCTCCTCTAGCAACTTGAAATTTCATTTAGCCTCTGGTTTCTTGTTTTCACCACTTGCCAAGGAAAGAGAGTAGCTAAGTTGGTCCCCAACACTTTTTTTCCACCACTTGCCTAGGAAAGAGAGTAGCTAAGTTGGTCCCTAACACTTTCAAGATATGTTGTTACTCCGGACCACAAGCCATGAAAAGACCACTTTCTTATGATCTTATCACCTTGCTACATTTCCCATCAGGAAGGATGTACAATGCACCAAACATAACATAAAGAAAAAGGATTAAATGATCGAAATTAGAAGATAATAATAACCAATTGAATGTAAAGAAGCATCTGCTCACGCAGAGGATTTGGTAGGACAAACTTAGAGAGTGGCTAAAGTCGGAATGACATCAGGGCCGACACATCAGTGCCCAAAAGCAAAAAACATCCTCAAAAAAGTGTATCACTTTTTTGGCACTGATGTCATTCCAACTTTAGCCACTCTCTAAGTTGCCAAACATAATCCACTCTTGCTACTTAAGCCCAAATAAATTGGACCCTAGAACCTCTTAATAATATCTTTAAAAAAAGCCAATTTTTTTAAATTACATCCATTATTAATTAATAGTTTTATAGGTCTTGAATTTGAAAATATCAACGAAAAAAAGTTATTAACCAAGTATTTTTTTTTTTAATTGTTATTTTTAAATGTGTCTAAAAATCTTCAATTTGGAACCTTGGGAGAGGAAACCTATTGAAATAAGAAATAGTAAACAGATTGGGTAAGACAACTTAGAGAGTGGCTAAAGTTGGAATGACATCAGGGTAACACGTCAGTGCCAAAAAGTGAAAATCCCCCAAAAAAGTGTATTTCACTTTTTCTGCACTGATGTGTCAGCCTTGATGTCATCCCACTTTAGCCACTCACTAAGTTGTCTTACCAAGTCCGGCCTCATTGAAATAGCTTTCTAGCAAACCTAAAATTGCATGTCAGGCAACAATTGAGTAAAAATCAATAAAACATTTGCTTCATAAAATAGGAGAAAAATAGAATGTACATTTATGATATCAAAATGAGTTATATTAGATTTTGGGTAGGGATGAAATTGTATTTTTCGTATCAGTTTGATTGGATGATTATTATTAGTTAGAATTTTGCAGATTCAACAATAAGAAAATTTTGTATTTGGGATTACTGTTGCTTAAGGTGTTGTTTTCCTCGTAAGACTTATTTCTCCAAAACGAGAAACTGATTATTTCTTCAACCTCATACAGTTATTCTCATTGGGATCAACATAATGTGGACCTCTAAGCAAACAAAGGTCTTGATACAAAGCAAAAAAAAAAGCCTCCAATGTTGGGATTAGAATTTTTGTTAAAGTAAACCATCATTTATTTACACAGTATTAACCTATACAATTTCTACTGATTCATCACAAAATAAATAAGTACCAACTTCTACTGTAAAACCATATCCAACCATGTGAAGGCATGCATCCTCATCCTGCACCAATGCAGGGTGTGGATTGGGATCTGATGGCTAAGATCTCGATTTCATGCCTCTTAAGATGGAGGTTGAGCTTGTTACAGCATTCTCTCTAGGCCACAAACTCCTAGGATGTCGTATCAGTCAAGAGAAAGAAAAAAAAAAAACTCCTAGGATGAGGTAACAGCATTCCTCTAGAGATTAGTGAGGGAAAAAAGAGAGCCGGAGAGGGGCATGGGTAGAGAGAGAGGGAGAGGGAGAGAGAATGAGAAGAAAACTGAAGGGATCAGCACTACTGCAAAGACTATGGCACCCTAAACTGTCTAAACCTATGCCATGGTAGAAATCTATATTAGTCATCAGCTCAGGCTGGTGAGAAGAGTACTGGCGGTGAAAGAAGAGGATTTAAGGGTGTTTTCTTTATTCTTTATCCCTGTTTCCCTCCTGATTTAAAAAAAGAAGTTTTTTTCTGAAGAAAAAGAAATGGAGGGTGACTGGTAGTGGTAAAAGTTGCCACAGGAATTGAACAGAAAATATCAATCCAACGCATCAACGTAATCTTGGTATTCTCTTCAAAAGATTTGGAAACAAGAGGAGGCTATCAATGGAATATAAAAGGAAGAGTGGGGTGCCACCAGCAACCAGCAGTGGATTGAGAGGAAGCCATTGCAACAGTGTTGTGAGCACAGGTTGTATCAAAGGTGACAAACAGAATGGCTGTTGGACCTGAAAATCAGGCCAGTAGGGAGTGTGGAAAAAAAGAGATGAGGTTTTTTTCCTCTTCCAGACAACCAACAAAGCCTTATCCCACTTACAGGGCTAGCTATACACAAATCCTGCCCACCGTTCCACTTTTCTGAGGGCCATGTCTTATGTTAACGACTCCCCACCCCGCACCCTCCAAATATATATACTGTATATATGAAGATGAAGTTGCACATCATAGATTGGAGGCCTCCTGGATCTACCACGTCCCAAATTATAGGTGATTTCTCCAGGTTGAGCCAAAATGATAGAACAAGGGCCAAAAGCACAAGCTGGATATCCACACAACAAATATGTAATGTTGATTTAAAAACAAAAAAACAAAAAAATGGAGTAAATACTGGAAATCAGAAGCACGACTACAGAAGTTCGAATTATAGCATAACCAACTTCATTGAATATATCAATTTTAGATACTACAGCTCAATCCATGTTAAGAAAGCATCAAGATTACAAAATTTAATTTCAATGAAAATATAAAACTTACGAAAACATGCTAGTCAACATGATCCAATGTTTCTATAAGATCCAGTAACAAACACAAATAAAAACATGGAGAAATGAAGCGGAGATGGCCAACCGGTTCCAACCTTCCAACCACAGATTGGCTACCTTAATAAGTAGATATGACAACATAAAAAATACCTCCCATGGTGAAACAAAGCATCCACTGGGATAGGACAGGGCAGTAGAAATGGAGGGCAGGGTAGATATTCGGCCAGGTTTTTATTGCTGGGCACACTGCACTCGAGACATTGATGGCTCATCGTCCTCATCATATGCCTCCTGCTGCTGTTGTTGCTGCTTCCGCCTCATCTCCTCTTCAATGTTGACATCATGCAAGGTGGTCTCCTCACACTCATCCAACTCCATCTCTGACAAGTGGCTGCTTGGTTTTGGTGGCAGGATTGTCTCCAAGGTACGGCACTGGTCTGCAGAAAGAACCCCAGATTCTGGGAAGTCAACGTTGAACTGGATAAACAATCGGCCCTTCATAAAAGGTCTCTGATAGTGAGGCATTCCTTCATCATTAACTGCCTTGTGTTGACCTGAATTGGAATGAATAAACAAGGAACAACTATTAGTATTTCATGTAGTCAAAGACAAATAACTACTGAGAAGGCCGAAGATTGTACCAGGCTTGATAATCTCGCCGGGATTGGATTTGATCAGTAGCTGTCTGCCATCAAGGTGGGATAAAACAAACTGGAAGCCACAAAGAGCCTCCGTCAAACTAAGTGTGTGTTCTACATAGAGATCATCAAACTTCCGCTTGAATTTCTGATGCTCCTTCAGTTGCAACACGAAAACAATGTCCCCTGTAATCGTATCAGGCTGCAAATTATGGACACAGGATACTGAAAATGTCAGACTCAGCTAGAAGTTTAGGTCTGAGGCCCCCACATCAAATGTCAAAATAAAAATGAAGGATCCATTGCACTTACGGCTTCATCTGCTTCACCGTGGAACATGATTTTCTGGCCATGCTGCATCCCTTTCTCAACATTAACCTCTAGCACCTTCTTCTCCTGAGTAACCTTACTTCCCTTGCATTGTGGGCATCTATCTTTCTCGCTGATGACTTCACCTGCACCAAGATGTTTAGTTACATAAAATGACGATACATGGCCATGATGAAAGCGCAAAAAATCAGGGGTCCAATAAAACTACCTGCGCCTTTGCATTCTGGACAGACATGCTGCATCTGTTGGATCATGCCTGGTCCAATTTGCCGGGTTGAAATCTTCATACCTGTACCTTGGCATCCATGACATCTCCCAGATAACCCACTCTTTGATCCTTTTCTGAAAAGGTTAGGGATGCATGTTAGAAGCAAGTCCAATGAGCAGGTAATAAACAAGTTAAGCCCATTTTGAATTGAAGGGGAAGGTTTCAGTTGGAATATCCATATGAGAAGGCTTTTGAATGATTGGGAATTTGATGAAATGACCCGTTTACTTGGATTATAAGATTCAATCCACCTAAACCAGGAAAGGTTGGATATGTGGAGATGGACCTTTGTGGGCAATGGTATCTTTAATGTTCGTTCTTGCTATGACATGTTGGAAGAATGGGAAGAGCCTTCTTTTGATTGGCATTTTCTTTGCAGTGTTGAAAATCCCCTCTAAGGTACTCTTTTTTATGCGGGCTGCTTGTAAGGGGAAGATTTTAACTATTGGCAATATTCAGAGGCGTGGTTTCATTCTCCCGAATGCTTGTCCCCTTTATGTTCAAGGTGGTAAATCTATTAATCACATCCTTATGCAGTTTTGCAAGTGTGGAACCTAATCCTTGCAGAGGTTGGTATTTTGTGGATATTTCTTGAAAATCTCAAGCAGCTGTTGAGTATTTGGAAGCTTCTGAAGTCCTCCAAAATTGGCAAGAAGATTCCAGTATGATCCTTTCCGCAGTTTGCTGGTCTCTATGGTTGGAAAGGAACCAAAGAATTTTTGAAAATTATGTGGAGCCTTTGTTCAAAGTGTTCAAAAGGACCAAAGACAGATGGTGTTTTAGGCCTCCTAATTGTATAGATTTGGATGGACATGCTTTTGTAGATATTAAAAAAGGGTGGGGCAAAATGATTAGAGATTCTTGTTCTTGATGTAGCCCTTTTGGGTTTTGGGCTGTTTCTTGTTTTGGGGGGTCTTGTCCCTTCTTTTAATAAATGTTTTTCTCTAAGCAAAAAATAAATAAACGAGTTAAGCCATGACTGCAACTACTAGGTCAGATCTGAAAACATACTCAGGACCACATTCATTCAATTAAACTGAGCATATGCATGTCTCGGAAATTAAATCAGAATGCCCAGTAAAATCAACAATTCAATTTTGCCATAAGAGTTAGTTTTGAATATCTAAACTGAGCATATGATGTCAGGAAGTTAAATAAAAAAGCAAGACAAGTTCCAACAAAGTCAACTTGGCAACCAGGGATAGTTTTAAATGTTTATATTATACTAGATAATACTATGAACAAGTTGAAAGAGAAAGAAATAAAATTATTAGTAACAATTAAAAAATTATGGGGCATGCTACATGCTTGTATGGACATGCATATGTATATGTCGGAATGTACTGAATCATGAGTATTAAGCATAGTTGCAAAGAAGCTCGCTTCTTACGAAGCTCATTTGGGAAACTAATTCTACTTTGCTTCCCAAAATAGTGGGAAGCACATTTCCCACGTTTGAGAAGCACGGTGAAGCAAGTGGAAGCTATTTTGGGAAATGAGTGGAAGCCTCTAGAAAAAATGATTATAAATATCGGGAAAATCAACTCGGAAGCAATCCAATAAACAACATTGTATTTTATTTAATGAGATGAATGAGTGTAGCTGAAATGAGGATGTTGAGATGGATGAGTGGCAAGAACTGAAAGGATAAAATTAGGAATGAATCCATTCGTGGGAACTTATGTGTAGCACCAATAGGTGATAAAATGAGGGGAAGTCGATTGAGATGGTTTGGGCATGTGCAATGAAGGCCAATAACTGCACCAGTGAGGTGGAGTGAGACAATACAAGTTGAAGGTGCTAGAAGGACTAGAGGAAGGCCAAAATTGACCTG
>JAOXJP010000015.1:4203005-4216617 GCA_025762735.1 Platanus orientalis | reverse complement strand
CAAAAAAAAAAAAAAAAACAAGAACAAAAGAAGCAAACAGAATAACAGTTAGTTTTTGGTACTGGGAATAAGAAATATAACATTACGAAAGCCCACTCCCATATCCCATACAATACACCCTTCATCAAAATTATTCCTAATCTTGCACCACTCAAATAGAGAATTTACTGACTGAATCTTACTCTCAAAAGTTCTTGCATTCCTTTCCTTCCAAACTCCACAACAGACTGTCAATAGGAGGCTACAGAAGACGTTTTTAAGAATGCCTTTCAAGCCATCCATCCGCCGTCCGGGGATTGGATCATAAAAGGAAGAAAGAAAGGATCAAGAATCCCTTAAACAGAACAGGACAAAGCTCCACACTTCATGGACCACCAGGTAATGAACAAGTAAATGAGCCACCAATTCCTCTATTGTGAGGCACACAGACCATCTATTGGCCAGCTTCCATCATCTCCCTTCAAAGCTTTCCAAGGTGAGAATTGAGACCCTGGCATCTGTCGAGCCTCTTCTAGGACCGAATAAAATGATTTGACTAAAAACCTGTCGTTTCTCCCTATATCCCAATACCAACCATCTTTGAGTAAGGTGACAGGCCTAAAAACTCGTTTAACCTACTATTAAGAAAGCTCGTGTACCCCTCCAATTCCCAAACATTGAGATTCTTCGTCATTCTAAGATACTAACTACCTTCACCTATTCTAGGGTCATGGAACGTTTCAATTGAACCCTCATTACCCACCACTAAATCATGTATTCTGTCAAAAAAAATTCTAAAAAGCCTATCCTCACACCAAACATCCTCCCAAAATTTGATCTATTTCCCCAATCCAAGCTTAAATCCAATATTCTTCCTAAAATCCTTTTCCCTTTCACTATAGACTTCCACAAACCTAGCCTCTGCACCACCTTTGGATCCCAATTTGACTTCATTCCATATTTCTCCACCATCACCATCCTCCATAAACCCTCTCTTTTTGTCCCAAAACGTCACATCCATTTCCCTAGTAAGGCCCCATTGTGAGATCTAACAAACCTAAACTAGGGCCCTCCAAACTTTTAGGGACGCTAGGGGTGTCAACAAGCTGAGCCGAGTGATGAAGACATCAGGTTCAAACAAAAGTTTTAGGTTTACCAGAGACGGCGCAGGAGGGACGCACCCATGTTATGGGTTCATTAGCGTCTTTATTTTATATTTTATATTTTATATTTTATGTTTTAGTGTATTTTAGTCCCGAGCACATGTCATGAGGGTATTTTTGTCTTAGTAGGGTATCTTAGTGGTGTTTTGGTTATTATATGTAGTCAGGGGTTATTTTGGGGATGTTATTGTGTTAGGGGGTGTTTGAGTCTTTCTTATATTATTAGGGTGTAAGAAGTCTAACCGTGGAGGCTATAAAACACCCCACACGACCAGTAAGTTTGCTTATGATGAATAATATGAAAATTAGCTCACACGTCTTGGCTATTTATCTCTTCTTCTTCCTCATCTTTTGGTTGCAAGTTTAGTGCAGTAAAACCCTAGAATGGGTCTAAGGAAAACCCTAGTTTAACAGTTGTAGTGGAAGTTACTCCCTCCCATTAGGTAAAGGTCATTTATCTCTTCTTCTTCTTCTTTTATTTTGTTTACATGTTGTTTGGATTGTCTGCAAGCAATAGTCTACAAAAGAGTAGTTATCACTCTTTATTCTTTGAAGTTTTCGAGCAAACTAGTATTCAAGGGGTTGTGTCAAGCCCATACGACCAACTTGGAGAATCATATATAGCCTTTAGGGGTTGTTTGAAAAAAAAAAATAGAAGAGATACAGAGCTGCAGACTTGATTTCAATAGAGATAGCATCCAACGAAATTGATGTCAGCCTTTAAACTGTTGGGGGTTGGGATCTGGCTTCTCTCCAATAGTTAGGGAACAACCATACAACTCTTGTAGTGGTGGGTTCCATTCCAAAGGACCCCATCAGATTGAGTTCTTCATCGTTTTATAAGGCAAAGGCGTCACAAGGGGGGGTTGTGCTGAACGAGATTAAATACAACTCCCTATATATAGGGGATTGAGTATTAGGCTTTTCCCTAAGTATTAGGGACTCTCATACAATCCTAGGGGTGTTGGTTTCACTCCAAAAGAAGTCCTAACAAATCTGCTACACCAAGTTTATCCCAAATAGGCGTTAAACAGACCCTGTTTTTGGGTTTAACACCAACTCCTAATTAATAGGAGTCTGGCCGTGAGTTTTTGAGGGAGTATTACTATTCCTAGGACGATCCAATAGCACCATACCAACCTTTGAAAATTGTCTTCATCAAAGAGAATTAGGGTCTTGTAATTTTCAGTAGGCGTTAAGGCATAATCAGGAGCACATGGATTCTAGCCACACCAAATCATGTACAGGATCAATTTTGAGCATGGGATTAGCATCTCCTACATCTTAGAGAGGTTATACAAGTTTACTACAGCCTATGAGAGGTATTTCTCTGAACCTACAATGCTAAATTTCGAATCCCATGTGTAGGTAGTGTTGGTGGTTCTGATGAATTGGTTTATGAACTGGTAAAGCACTGCAAAAACACAATAATCACTGAGAAAATCTGAAGTTAATTCCTCCCTAATCAGCCTAACCCATGTGTAATGAGTCCCTAACAAATTACTATGACCTCTTTGATGTTTCCTTGAAGTCTTAGATTTCTTCACTTTATACCCTTCTGATTTTTTTCTGGGCAGCAACTATAGCTAGGAATAATCTCCTAATTCTATTGTGTTCATACATCTAATTTAGATCCCTTTTTGTTTATGACTTTATAGACCTTAATTCCTATCATGCTTATTGAGACTTAACAAAATTTTAATCTGAATTCGTGTGTAGATATGCGAGTAGGAATCTTGTTTATGTTTGATCAATACTTTTATTAATTTTATGCCTAACTCCTTTATGCACACACCCACTAATCTATATGCATGCTACATCACCGAGCTTTGTTCATCTCAGCTTCAGGTCATCACACAAGGATCAAGCTCAAGCCTAGCTCAACTCACCAAACTGACACGCGGTGAGTGTAGGGTTAAAAGCATCAAAAAAAAGTCTCAATTCAAAAAGTAGGTGCCCATAAAGGTCACCAAATTCAAAAACACATCAAGCATCAGCTTGAGATGCATATCACACATTGCTCTCAAATGTATCAAATACTTTTCCCAAAATAAATGCATCAAATGTTGTTTGATTTGATTGACAAATAGATGATGTATTTTTTAAATCGGTGCCTCTTTTGGAACATCAAAATTCAAAATAGCAACTTTATAAATTTTATTTAATCAAATCAAATCAAATTATATATCTATAAAATAATATTGAATGAGTGATATATATATATATATAAGACCCTTAACAAACCGAGCTTTTAGCGAGCTAAACCAAGTGCAGCTCAACTCAGCTCACTTAACTACACAAGCTCAATTATAGGCCTAAGCTCCAGGCTTAACCGAACTAGCACTACATGGTATTTCTTTCCTCTACACTATTGTTCCACAAAAAATTCCTACATTTTTTTTCCGGTAAACGTCGGGATTATGAGAATCAACATATAATAATTAGGCATGGATGCAAGGGAGCTCTTGATAAGCATCATCCTACCTCCCTTCGATAACAATCTTGATTTTCCAATAATCCAATCTTCTTAGGACCCTTTCCATCACCAAATTTAAAACCACTTTTGATTTACACTTAGACCCCAAAGGCAAACCAAGATAAAATGAAGGAAACATACCAATTTTGCATCTATCACTATGGCCAACATTCTAAGCTCCCCCACCCTCATTACCTTGTTCTTGCTTAGATTACCTTCAATCCTAATACTACTCAAAACATCTCCAAATGCACCTAAGGACTCCTAAATGAGCAATGAAAATGTCACACAAGATGATTGTATCATCCATGAATTGAAGATGAGAGATTTTTAGGACCCCATACCCAACCACAAAATCTTTGAGAAACCCACTCTCCACCCTCATTTAATAAAATATATATTATTCAAATAAGTATTTATTTGAATAATCAATTGTCATGTAAGCATCACATCACTCATGCAATAATAAATATTAAAAAAAGAACTGATTTGACCCTAATAAATAAATTTATATTTATAAAGTTGCAATTTTTTAATTTGGTGCCCAAAGAGGCACCAAATTCAAAAACACATGCGTCAATCAAATCAAACAACATTTGATGCATTTTTTTTCTTTTGAAAAAAGCATTTGATATATCTAAGAACAACGTGTGTAATGTGCACTACAAGTTAACACATGTTGTATTTCTAAATTTGATACCTCTTTCAGGCACCAACTTTTTGAATTGGGCACTTTTTTACGCTTTTAACCCTACGCACACCACATGTCAGTTTGGTAAGGAGAGCCTAGCTCGGCCTTTAGGCTCATGAAGAGTTTGAGTTGAGCCTTAGTCTGATCTTAATCCTTGTGTGACAAGCTTAAGCTGAGCTGGGAAAAGTTGGGCTCAACTCAGCTCAGATTAAGGCTATAGAAGTATCACTTAAGTCCTTATCCATCCACTCATTTATGAAAAACTCCTCAGCTACCTTCACATGATCTTATTTTACAATCTGCCAACAATTCTGATAGAAAACTGAAGAAAAGCTGTTTGGCCCAAGGGACTAATCTCCTTTAGTTCCTTTTATCACCCCCAGATTCCCTCTTCTTGGAACAGCCTTTCAATAGATCCCTCTTCCTATCCGAAATATATTATTGAACTCTAGACACCATTCAACAAAGGCCTAAAAGGTTGATTCTCCTTGTACAGGCTCTTATAAAACCTAACCATGTCTACTCTAAATTCCTCCACTGATGGTTCACCTTTAAGGCTTTTACAAGTGAGTATAGTTTTTTTTTCCCTTACATTCGCTGATTTTTTAAAGAACTTAATGTTCATGTACCCTTCTTTTACCAAAGGATCCTAGATCTTTTGCTACCAATATGTCTCCTGACACACAAATCTAGAAATCTCGTTTTAATTCCTCCCATAAGGAGTTGGACCTTCATCCTCCCACTGATTCCAACATAATTTGCCTGTAGTCAAGGATTGGCTTATGAAGAGCTCTTTAAATCATACACAAAATCAGTTCATCAAAATTATTACAATATACAAATGTCTAATCTGCTTAATGAGGGACCCATCTGAAGTTGGACTAAGTGAATTTCACCCCTTTTAGCAGACTATCAATCAAACCACATCTGTCCACAAACTTTCATACCATCAAGTTCCTCCAAAAATCTTTTATTCCCACATCAAGAGAAGGCTCAAAAACTCCTGAGAATATCCATGTTGCACTTTTCCTCACCTTCTCCACACTATCAAACAAAATAAAGCCCCAAACTCAAAATCTAGAAACTCCAATGATGCAGCCTACATATTGACTAATGGATGTGTGTATAAAGGAGTCAAGCATAAAATTAATAAAAATAATGATAAAGTATAAACAAAATTCCTACTTGCACATCCACACACAAATTCAGACCAAAATTCAGTTTAATTCAATAAGCATGATAGGAATTACCAAATTATATGCATTAACACAATTGAATTAAAGATTATTCACAGGTATAGTTGCTGCCCAAAAAAATAAGAATAGCATAAAATGAAGAAAATCCAAAGAAAACATGCAAGAATTCAAGGAAACGTCAAAGTGAGCATGGAAATTTACTAGGGACTCGTTTGGGCTAGGGCTGGTTTTAGGAATGATTTAGCTTCAGATTTTTAGCGATTTTCGTATGTTTGCAGGATTTTATCAGTCCTTAATCAATACCACCTAAACACCCGCACCACCCACTAATGGGATTCATAAAAAAGGCAATATAAGATCAGATAAATACCTCTTGCAAGCTGTAACAGACTTGTGCTCCTCCTTTAAGAGGTACTAGATGCCCAAATCACGATCGGGATAGTCCATTCTCTTGAGTTGAAGAGATTGAATAGGACATACCCCTACGGGAGCCTTGCCGCCAGCTTGGTTCTTCAAGACTTGATTCTCAAGGTTGAGAGGATCTTTCAGAAGATGGTGGGGTGCTCTGGTGTCACCCTGGAGGTAGAAAGAATCCCCCAAAACCTCATGGCCAGACTCCTATTAATTAGGAGCTGGTGAGGGTTTTCGTAAAGTCCACAAATTCAGCCCTTTCACGCCTATTTTGCACTGATAGGGAAATAGATTCAGCAGATAAGGCCCTATGGGATGGGGCCCACCACCTTTAGGATTGCCTAGAGGTCTTCTTGGGCCCCACCAAGTCTCTCTGCAATCACCCTCAAGAATAGGAAGCAATGGTTGTTGTCGTGTGGATACCCCTACTGCGTTTCTCACGCCTCGCAGAGTAACTCCTTGCAATAATTTTATGAAAACAAAAAAAAATATGGAGAATGCCTCTTAAATGAAGATCGTATGACAGTTGCTAGCATACGAGAGAGATACCAAAGGCTCAGCTCAAGAATTAAAGAGAAGGGATCCAAAAATCATGGGGTAGTTCCAACTAGAAGCATGTCTGGACTACCCTGGCTCTACAAAATAAAACTCTTTCAAGTCTTAGTAGGCTTCTCTAATTTGACCTTCAATCCTTTCTTTTTCTAGGATGATGAGAATACCCTACTATCAGTCTTTCTCTGGCAAACAATCAATCCCAGCGTTTTCTTCAACTCAGACCTTGGAAAATCAGAAAATGAATTTTATCAAAAGGAAAAGATCAAGAAGAAAGTGGGAGAAGACCTTTGACCCAAGGGGAGAGGGAGTAGCCTCCACTACTACCATTAAACTAGGATTGATCCTAGACCCATTGCAGGGTTCTATTGCACTTCACTTGCAACCAAAGAGGAAGAAGAAAAATAACATTAGAAGCCAAAACGTGTGAACTCAAAATTTCATATTATTCATCATAAAGCAAATGTTGGTCGTGTGGGGTGTTTTTATAGCCCCCACGGCCAGGCTTATTACACCCTAAAATATGCAAAGACAAAAAAAAACCCTAACGCAATATCATGCCCAAAATAACCCTATACTATAGATAATAACCAAAATACCACTAAAATATATTATTAAGATAAAAATACCCTCAAATAATGTGTTAGGAAACAAAACATAAAATAAATATCTTAGTGAAACCATAACATGGGCGCAAGCCTCCTGCGTCGTCTCTAATAAACTTGAAACTCCTACCTAGACCTGATGTCCTCATTATCCACAATATCCTCATTCCATATCATAAGAATACCCCATTTAATCCCCTATAGAAAGAAATAACTACTTTGAAACCCACAGGATCCCCATACCTCACTAAATCATCATACATGAAATCCATAGGCACACTATGTCCAGATTAAACTTACAAATACCTTGCCTAATGTCCAACCTTTTATCTTTGCATCACATCCCAGGATATGATGTTCAACATCATAATTGACCTCTCAGATACCCCTTCCCTTTCCTAGCACTACTTTCCTCTCCACCCCACTTTCCATCATAGTTTATTCCACTTCCCAAATTTCTTCAGCTCTTTTAACAATCTTATCAGCACAGCCAATCTCACTTCAAAATATCAAATTTTGATATTGCAGTTCAATGTAACTTTGACAAGCATAGAAATAATCAGAATTTAATTCAATGAAAAAAAAAAAAAGAAGAAGAAGAAGAAAGAAATAAAGAAAATTCATGCTAGTCAACTTCATACCCTTTTTCTAAAATCTCTAGTAATAACACAATATAGATAGGACATGGAGAAAAAGGAACTGAGAAAATGAAAATACCTCCCATGGTGAAGACGGGAAGAGAAGGGTGGAAGAGAAGGGTAGAGGTGAATCCAGCTTCTTATTGCTGGGCACACTGCACTCAAGGCATTGATGACTCATCGTCCTCATCGTATGCCTCCTGCTGTCGTTGCTGCTGCATCCGCCTCATCTCCTCCTCAATGTTGACATCATGCAAGGTGGTCTCCTCACACTCATCCAGCTCCATCTCTGATAAGTGGCTGCTTGGCCTTGGCGGCAGAATTGTCTCCAAGGTATGGCACTGATCTGGGGAAAGAATACCAGAGTCTGGAAACTCCACATTTGACTGGATTTACAATCGGCCCTTCATAAAAGGCCTCTAATAGTGCGGCATCCCCTCATCATTGACTGCCTTGTATTGACCTGAATCAGAAAGATTACGCACATAACAATAATGGTTTTCTGATGCGATACCAAGAGAAAGAAATAACAAGCAAGAAGGGCCTCAAAATAGTACCAGGCTTGATAACCTCGCCAGGCTTGATAACCTCACCGGGATTCAATTTTATCAATAGCTGTCTGCCATCAAGGTGGGTTAAAGCAAACTGGAAGCCGCAGAGAGCATCTGCAAACAGAGTGTGTGCTCTGCATAGAGATCATCAAGCTTTCATTTGAACTTTGGGTGCTCCTTCAGTTGCAACACAAAAACAATGTCCCCTGTAATTGTATTGGGCTGCAAATAGTCGACAAAGGATATTGGTAATATAAAAGTCAACTGAAAGTTTCAGACAGTGAGGACCACATATCAAATGCCAAAGATAATGGTTTCATTGCACTTACAGCTTCATCCGCTTCACCCTGGAAGACAATTTTCTGGCCATGCTGCATCCCTTTCTCAACATGAACCTACAGCACCTTCTCCTCCTGAGAAACCTTGTTCCCTTTGCATTGTGGACACCTGTCTTTCTCACTGATGACCTCACCTGCACCAAGAGGTGTTAACAGTATAAAATGAGGATCTATGCCCACAATATGAACTGCAAGAGAACTAGAGTACTATTTAAGTACCTAAGCTTCTGCATTCTGGACAGATGTGTTGCATCTGTTGGATCATGCCTGGTCCAATCTGTCGGGTACTCAGGTCAAAATCTTCATGCCTGTACCTTGACATCCCTAACATCTCCCAGATGACCCACTCTTTGATCCTTTCCTGAAATAATTAAAGAAGAATATTAAAAGCAAATCCAATATGCAGATAATACACAACTTGAAATATGTAGAACAGATCAAAGTCAGCTGTAATTATTAGATCACATCTAAAACATTCAAGGATTCATGTCCATTCAATGAAAAATGAGAAAATGAATATGTTAGGTTAGTTAAATCAATGAGCCAGGAAAGTTCTAACATATCAACTTGATAACTATGATATTTAGACTAGCTTATACCATAAAATACAATAAAAAAAAGTTGAAAAATTAATGAGTAGAAAAGTAAGTGTTAGAAATAATTATAGAGCATAATAAATGCTTCTACAACATGCATGTTAGATGTTTGCACGCATTAGTTCATAAGAGTTATCAGACAAATAAACCAGGCACACATGATGTAATCCCGAACCTTTGATACTACTACACTTTCAGAAGTAAGGGCCTCCATATAATAACGGGTGCCTTATCAATCCAAACTGTCCAACTTAAGGGCCTCACTTGAAAATCTGATAGAACAAAAATCAGCCAAAAAATGGAAGATCTATTAATACCCACTCAACGGTATCTTTTATTAGACATCTAAAAATGTAGGGGACAGCAGCCCGGGGGGGAATCTTCTTACCGATTGATTAAAATCATTGGATAAGGCTCAATTTCAGTCCAAGAGGTCTCCTACAATTTCATAGGGTCCACTGATTAGACAATCTAGATGTAAAGAAATGTGTCATTTTCATAGAGTAGAGTAGGTCTCATCATAAGTATGACAGCATTGCAACTATTTGACATTCCCCAAATAAATGTTCGTTCAGCATTCTTTACAGAATATAAGAAAGAGATGCATTGAGGTGTAAATATAAAAGGATTTAATCATTTTTGCCTTTTAGTAAACCTTTAGCTTATCAACCAGAGAGAGAGAGAGAGCACTCCAGCTTGTGTCAGACAGAAATTCAAGAATACTCCTCATTACATGTGTTTACAGCCATCCAAGAAACTGTTTAGGAACCCAAGTTAATGAACACAAGGGCCCAAGAATGAAGGATACTTCCAGTTACTGTTTGAAATTATTGATCACAAAATTTGAGCAAGAAGGTCAATATAAAGCTCAAAAAACTATTTTAGAAAAAATAATAATTTGCACAATTGATGCAACACAGTGGGGAAGATACCAAAAATTGATGTAGAATAATTCCAGAACCCTCAAACAATGGTTAGATTTAATGTGCGGAAGCAAAATGATGCAGCAGCATTAAAGTTTATGGAGAAGTCCTACCCTATTTGGAAACCCAAGAAGAATAAATCTCAAGGGAAGAGGGTCAATGGGAGATGTCCATGGTAAAAGAGTGTTTAGGGTTTCTTAATTTTGAATTTTAAACATATAATAAGGCTCTTTTGCAGCCATAGAATAAGGTTTATCAGTTGGTAGTGTTTTAGGGGTATTTAGGAAAGTTTTTATTAATTTTAAGTCAAAAAAATACAAGGAAAAGAGTGCTAGTCGTGTGACCTATATAAGGGGGTATTTTAGAGAGTTTTGGTCCAAAGTTTTAAAGAGGGTATAAAACCCTACTGCTGTAACAATTTTTGGCAGAGACATTTAAATAGAAGTCGTGATTTTGGTCCCAGGCGTGGGTAGCTCTTCTCTCTTCAACCTCCTCCATCTGATCCTTCTCTCTTCAATCCTCTTCATCTCATTCACTTCCTTCTTCTTTCTTCACTTTATTTAATCTTCTTCTTCTTCCATCATATTTTCTTCTCAGAATTTTTTGTAGTAAAAACCAAACCTTCATTGACTATTTTAATCACCATTCGGTAACCCCTTCATTTTGCTCAAATCCTTCCATAGGGGTCTTCATACCCCTTAGGCGATCCATTTGGATTTTTTCCTCTCTTAAAACTTCTCCCTAATAAATAGGGATTGTTACAAAGAGAGGCTAGCGGTTGAGATGTTGTAGCGCAATTATAATTCAATTTTTTTTATTCGTTGGAACAAGAACCAGGGGAGATATTAGCACTCTTTGGGAGGTCTTAGAGTCTTCTTTAAGGTGTAAGTATAGTTTGTTCAAAGTCTGACTGCACGTATGTGTGTGATTAACTCTTTGGAAACCAATAAAAATTCTACTATAGTGCAAGTACTTAGACAGAATTGATTTTGTTGCTTGTGGAATGTTATTAGGCTTCTATTTCATCAAGTTTTCAGTGGGGAATTGTTAATTGATAGACCCCAGCATATTTACTTTTTATTGAACCCCAAAATAGCCAAATACACATACATTTTTCTGGTTTTCTCATTGAATTCCAGCATTAAAGCATCTTGCCTAAATAAGTGTTTTCTAGTTTATACAACTACAGATATCCGAATTAGGTGAAATTTGGAGGAGAGCCTCTCTATAGTCTGCCCAGAAGATTCCCAAAAACCCGAAATTTTCTAACGCATCAGAAGGGTATTTTGATAATTTTTCACTTTTCGGAAAAATTACAAAATTGCCACTAAGTAGAATTTTCTGAGTTGTTTAGTGAGGCAATTTATATATTATTAAAGACCAGCTGCTAGTATTTTGCATATAAATTGCACTGGGTTCTGCATCACAAAAGTTTTCAATAATTGAATTTAGCACTTTAAGTAACCACGAAACTTTAAGTCAAAAAATAAAATCACAAAAAGAAGATTAAAAGGATTTAGAATAGAAAAGAAAGAGAAAATAAAAGAAAATAACCTAAAAGGGTATTTTTGTTATTTTGGACTGAAAATCCAAAAATTACCAAATTGTCCCTCTGATGCATCAGAAAATTCTAAAATTTGTATGACAGTTTCTGATGTGCTCAAGGGTTCTACAGTTAAATTTCATTAAATTTCAACAACAATTGATGGGTTAACTCACGGGGTTTTCAGCACTTGCACATGAAATATGAAAAAGGAAGAAGAAGAATAATGATAGAAAGAAGAATAAGAGAGTAGCATAAAAATAAAGAGAAAGTTAAGAAGAGACTAAGAGAGAGAAAGAATAGAGATATATCTTAAAGGAGAGAGAGGGCTTGCAGCTACATTTATGGAAGAAGAAGAGAGGGGAGCCATGAGTGGCATCAACCCTGAGAAGAGAACATGGCCACAACCACACCTTGGGAACACCTAAATCTTCAAAACTGGTTTATTCTTCACGATAAAATTATGAGGAGGGGGTCCTTTAAATAGGCTTACAACATTAAACAATTAGAAACCTGCTAAATTTTTTTATAAAAAATCCTAAAAATCTTCAGCTTGCTAGCCAAGTTTTCTAAAACATAAAACTTATTTTCCTAAAAATTAAAACTACTAAAAGATGTGGGAATTAGGGGTTGTCAACCAGCACAATAGTGGGTCCCACACTTTGACTTATTGACCCAAAAACACTATTTCCGTTTTTCACTGATACCCCCTTAGTAATTTGGTCATAACTTTCTCAAATCACCTCGAATTTGCACAATCTTGGCCTCGTTAGAAAGATAACTGAAACTAATAACACAAAAATCAAGCCAAAATGGCAAGTTTTTACCTTTGAAAAAGTGAGCTAAACATCAAAAACGAGATTACTCTTAAAAAAAAAAAAAAAACCAAAATTTTGGCACTATTGGTCTTATTACATGGACACATAAAATAAATGTTACCCCCTATAAGACCCTTACTATACCCACATAACATTCATTCTTAAATCTAGTTCTCTTGTGGGGCAGCACATACATAAGTTTTGCTTAATTGTCTGCATCATTCTCCCGGGGTGGGGAGAAATTTAACCTCAAAATTGAAATCAACCACCATCCTTCACAGCTTAATAATATGTCAGGAGTCCACAACAAATGTGGTACATGTGATGGAGGTCCTAGAATTTATGACTTGCATGTACCTTTTGAACTGGATGGTTGTTTAGACCTAGATCTTGATCTTGTTCGCTTCCAGACTTTTATTTGAGTTAGAATCTTCTCAGGCTTTAACAAAGTCTGGCCTTTGATAATGATCTACAACATGGTAGGAAGAGGAGGTCCAAGTATGGAGTCTTTGCAAGAATTCTTTTACCTTGATCTCTTCTTTTTTCTGGCTTTTGACTTTTTCCGGGCTTCAGTCTGGCTTTCAGAATCAAACTTTTATTCTAAAACTGGAAGGGGAGTAAGAATTTTAGTTCTTGCTTCTCATTCGGCTTTGAGTTCTTCCCGTACAGCCTTGATCTGATCAAGAAACTCTTAAGCTGTCAAACGAACTCTTTCTTCCCATTCAATTTCTTGAAGCCTAGATTGAAGAATATCATGGTATAGTTGAAGAATCATGAAGAACCAATTGTCAGAATAGAAATATTGTTTTGCACGGTCAAGATGTCATTCCACACGATTAAGTTCATTCCTGAAATTTTTTTCATTTAGAGATCCCACCCATATTTCATACTCTTGTAGATTTCTAGTTACCTCATACCCATTATAAACCACCATGATTTACACTCTCAAGAACCTAACTAGATAAAAATTAGTTGGAACCCTGCTCTAATACTAAAATTGATGCAGGATATAATGGGAAAAATTCCAAAAATTGATGTAGAATAATTTTCAAAACCCTCAAACAATGGTTAGAATTATTGGGAAATACCAATGAAGCTATATATTTTTTTTTATTTAACCCATCCATAATAC
>JAOXJP010000015.1:4152931-4181351 GCA_025762735.1 Platanus orientalis | reverse complement strand
TTATATTAGATAGTATTTTGGGTATTTTCTATATTATATTGATATTTTATCATTATACATATGAAGATATTTTTAGTTTTTCATTTTATATTAAATGGGTATTTTTGACATTTTATTATATTTGGATGATTATAACTAAAAGGTATTTTTGGCATTCATAGTTTTAATAGGGGCATACTATAATAGGGGCCTAAATGTCAGAAAAATATAAAACACATGCACATGGTCACTCCTATAAAACAAAAAAAGCAATAAACAATAAACAATGAGCAGATGAGAAACTGTTTTTACTTAAAGTAGTTTTTCTGCTTATGCTTATTTGAAAAGTGCTTATTGTGTGCATAATGAAACGATCAAAAAAGTAATTTTCTAGTTATTTTAAGCAAAAAGCAGCATAAGTACTTATTTTAAGTAATGCCAAACATAGCCTTAGTCATGCTTATAGAGTTGATGTCATTGTTTTCAGATGATGAAGTTCACAGGGTAGATGAGTAGCCTGGATTCTAGAAAGAGGGATCGATGATGGAGTTTTGATATTAGTTTATTTTTCAAATATTATGTTATTTTAGTATTTTTTTAGAGACATGTCTGATTCAATTTAGTTCAGTTATTTCAGTTCTATTTGAGGAGATGTTATAAATTAATTTGATTTTTAGTATTATAGAGATGGTTTGTTATTATTTGGGTTTATGTCAGATTGTGGATTTAATTTATGAATTGTGGTTTGAGGATTTTAAATTTAATGGAATAGAATGGTTATGGTTTGTTGATGTAATTCCGTTGAGTATGTATAAAAGGAAAACATGTGAAAAATTTATAAGCGATTTGAATGACATTGATGTAAAAGGATTAATGTCACGTGCCAAAATTTGTAGCCTTATAGGTATGGGTTTTGGGGTACGACATAATTGGTATTATAGCTCTAGGTTTGAGGTTCTATTGACATCTTTGAATGAGCTCTAAGTTTAAGATTATAAGAAAATTAGAAAAATATAAGCTGAACATTAGAAAGAAGTCTAGAAATAGTTAGAATAGAAAACATAGATAAAACTTTAGAATGTGATTTAAGGATATGAAAGTTTATGATTTATTATTTTATCTTGATAAGTCTAACATATCTGAGGATGATCTGATTATTTTTACAAGTCTGACATTGAGTTTAATTGACTATGTTAAAGAAAAATATGTCGCCTCGTAGATCGAAATCTTCGAATGCTCAGGCTCAACAGGATGACCCTACTAGGGCACTTAGAGTTGTCATGAACTTAGCTGAGGTTATGGAAAGACACATGGTTGCATAAGATAAGAATGTGGAACATGGGAATAGCAAGTTGGAATAGTTCTGTGAGATGTAACCATCCGAATTCTGGGGGACTCAATATCCAATGGTTGTAAAAGATTGGCTTATGCAACTTGAGAATATATTTGATGTAGCTGGCTACACTGAAGCGCAGAAGGCCTCCTTTACAATCTTTGTGTTAAAGGGGGAAGCTAAGCATTGGTAGAGAACCACTCAAGGTATTTTGCCTATTTAGGATGAATAGCTACTTACTTGGGGGTATGTTTGAGCGTGCATTCTAAGATAACTACTTTTCACAGAGTATCAGGGAAGCTAAGGAAGCCGAATTTGTGGGCTTGATTTAGGGGAACCCCATGACCTTACAATACAAGCCAAAATGATGAGAGGAAGATTAAAACATTCTAGGAAGGGCTACATCCTAGCATTAGGATAAAGATAACATTTGTGAGACTGATGGCTTTT
Source organism: Platanus orientalis (assembly GCA_025762735.1). Classification (NCBI taxonomy): domain Eukaryota; kingdom Viridiplantae; phylum Streptophyta; class Magnoliopsida; order Proteales; family Platanaceae; genus Platanus; species Platanus orientalis. The sequence goes on along the minus strand of JAOXJP010000015.1, from coordinate 4,179,589 downwards.
GCTAAGATTGTGGACATTGCCACAATGATAGAGCATGAGGGTGATGAGGTTCAACATGTTCAAAATCAAACTAGGAAATGTCTCATTCAAGATGTGGTTAGAAAGAACATTGACAATACCAACGTGGTTAATAAGAAGGTTGTGACCAAAAGAAATGTGAAGCCGCAGTTTTAGCAGGACAAGATTGCTTTCCCTAAGTGTAGGAAATTTCATGTAGGCATTTGCACTGTGAGATAGGAGTTTGCTTTAAATGTGGGAAAGTGGGACACATGATTAAAGATTGCTCCGTTATGAGGACTGACTAGATGGCTAAGCCTATTGATGGAAGCCAAGGCCAAAGATTTAGGTACGTGTTTATGTGGTTACTGAGAAGGATGCAGAGGCATCCAACACTGTGGTGATAGGTATGATCCATTTATTTTCCCATGATGCTAGAGTACTCATAGATCCTGGATCCTCACATTCATTTATATCTGATAGTTTTGCCACACACTTTGATACTACACCAGAACCCTTAGAATATGAACTAGTGATATCCACTCCACTTGGTAAGACTATGATAGTAGAACTAGTATGCAAGTCATTTGTAGTTGTGATTGGGGAACATGAGATGTTAGCAAATTTGGTGTTACTAGACCTATAGGACTTTGATGTCATTCTTGGCATGAACTGGTTCACCATTCATCATACTAAGGTAGATTGTTACAGCGAAGAAGTGACCATTAGTATACCCAACCAATCTGAGGTTGTCTTCAAGGGAATTCATAGTTTTCCTAAAATGATTTATGCCCTTCGAGCAGAAAGGTTGTTACAAAAAGGTGGGCTAGGGTACCTAGCTTACATTATAGATGATCAGAAGGATGAAATGAAGATTGGAGACATATCTGTTGTTAGAGATTTCAATGATGTGTTTCCTGAGGATTTTCCAGGTCTACCTCTAGATAGAGAAATTAAGTTCTTCATTGAATTAGTAAAAGGCACCCATCCTATTTCTATGACACCTTATTGTATCAAACCTATTGAGTTGAAGGAACTTAAGTTACAATTGCAGGATTTAATTGACCGAGGTTTTCTCTGCCCTAGTGTTTCACCATGGAGTGCACCTGTATTATTTGTGAAGAAGAATGATGGAACCATGGGGCTTTCATTGACAATAGGCAATTGAACAAGGTGACAATGAAGAACAAGTATCCATTACCCAAGATTGATGATTTTTTTATCAGTTACAAGGTGCTAAGGTCTTTTCTAAGATTGATCTTAGATCTAGATACCATCAGCTTTGGATTAAGGGTAATGACATACCCAAGACTACCCTTTGTACCGGGTATGGATATTATGAGTTTCTAGTGATATCTTTTAGACTGACAAATGCAATTGCAACATGGACTTAATGAATAGTGTTTAGACCATATATGGACCAATTAACTATTATATTCATTGATGATATTCTGGTTAATTCAAAGAGTTCAAAGGAACATGAAGAAAATCTGAAGATTACACTATAAACACTAAGAGACCGCAAGTTATATGCTAATTCAACAAGTACAAATTCTAGTTAGATAAAATGGGTTTCTTAGGACATGTGATCTCAAAAAATGGAATTTATATAGATCCCAAGAAGATAGAAGCTATGGTTAATTAGCCTAGACCTACGAACATGTCTGAGATTCGTGGAAGGATTTTGTAACATAGTTGAACCATTGACTAAGCTAACGTAGAAGAATGCTAAGTTCATCTATAATAAGGCACATTAGCTTTGTTTCCAAGAATTGAAGAATTGTCTTGTTTCTTCACCTGTTCTTACATTACCGTCTCATGCAAAGGAAAGTATGTGATCTACAATGATGCATCCAAAAAAGTTTTGGGTTGTGTATTGATGCAAGATTGAAAAATTATTGCCTATGTGTCTAGACAACTTAAACCTTACGAGCAGAATTACCCAACTCATGATTTGGAATTAATTGTGGTTGTTTTTGCATTGAAGATATTGAAGCATTACTTGTATGGGGAACCTTATGAAATTTATATAGATCACAAGAGTTTGAAGTATTAGTTTTCACAGAAGATTCTGAATCTAAGGCAGAGAAGATGGCTTGAGTTGATTAAGGATTTTGATTGCACTATCATTTGTTTTCACAGAAGGATTTGTTGCAACCTAGCATAAATGCCCATTGAATTAAGTCAACTTGTTAGTAGTCAAACGACCACAAGTTTGAATATACCATGGGAGAGGGACATGCCTTCAAATTATTTTTCGGATACGTCCCAGATTCGGATCATTACTTTCACAATCCAATAATCATATGATAATAACCTAATCATGAGCCAAAATTCTAAGGTCTAACAGTCCATTAATTCACAGTTCCAAATTACTTTTAAGTCTTTTAAGTCCATTCAATTTCAATAATCAAAGTTCAATAATTTATAAAAGTGTATTCATAATTATTATTTTGATAATTGTGGAAGCGTACATGAATATTCAATATATCTCACAATAGTCTAATAATCAATAAGTTGCAGCAAATAAAACTATAAGCCAATATCATAGAGTCAATAGTCTACATCAATGGGATGCCCTTTCACCTAAATTACACACAAAGAAAATGAATATCTACTAATCCAAAAGTATGGATCCAACATAAAGGATCTCAAAAATATATCTAAAATTTATGTAAGAATTAAAAAATATATGAGGATGTCGTAGCAAGTCTCTCAAATGGAGGACCTGCAATAGTAGTCAGTCTGAAAAATAAACGGTTGGGTTAGTCCCAACCTGTAAGCAATCTAACTAACTATAAATAATATAAAGCGAAGCATAAATCTAAGTACTAGCATGTCTAAAGGGCATTACATAACTAAACAAAGATAGAAATACTAATCATAGTCATACTAGTACAACTGAATAATAGTCAAATATCAAACTGAAGTTAAAGGTTCAATACAAAGTTTTAAGTTCAAATAAAGAATTCTGACTTCACAATTCAGAATTCAATGCTAAATACAATTTTGTTTCTAAATAATTAATTTAATATGGAAATCAAAGCTTATAAATTCAATGACATATGTTAGTTTTCAAAGGTCTGATGTTCAATGATTTAGAATATTTAGAGTTTAATGTTACAAAAGTTCAGAGTTCACATGGTTCAAAGTATTCGGAATTTGATATTCAAAGTGTTCGAAGTTTGATAATTCAAAGGGTTCAAAGTTTGATAATCAGAAGGTTCAATGTTCAATATTCAAATGGTTCAATGCAAAGTAATCGTATGCTCTGATCAACCCCACAGGTAGGGTCTTGATCTCATGTCAAACCCCATAAATATGATTAATGTCCTTTTTGTAACCCCAAGGGTAGGGTCCTAATCTTATATTTAATCCCCATAAGTAGGGTCAATATCTGTGAACCAAAGAACATGTTTAAAGTAATTTTTTACACTTAGCCTTGTAAGTAGGCCCAAAGAGTCAACGACACACTTAGTTTAGTGTCAAGGCCCACATAATCGATGGTTACACTTTGCCTTGTGACGGGGTCCAAAGTGGGTTAAAGGTTCGAAGTCCAATAAGGTTCACATAGTTTTGATAATTTGAATATTTTTATAATGCATAAAATGAACTTAGACATAGCATTACTATGATTCAATCATTTCAAAGACATGTAATTCACTTTGGTTCAATGTTAATACATGATTCGATATCCTTAAGACCGGAGTCACAATAATTCATTGAGATTTAACATAAGATCAATAATTCAAAGCCTGTAATAGGATTTGAGGGTCCACATAGTTCATATAATCACATAGGAAACATAGAATTTAATATAATCAATGAGTTCAATACAAATTTATAGAAATTCAGAAGTTCAAATGATTTTTCAAGGAATTTAATCGTAGAGATCATTCAAATATCACTTCCAGTGTAGATCTTGAAGGATTCACAATTTCACACAAATTTTCAAAGTTTCCATGGGAAAAAATCAGATTTCACATGATCTAAAGAATTTCATGAAGGGAATCGGTCCACACAATGTTTAAGAACAATAATCTTTTAGAAAATAGGTATAGATCTAAATATCAAAGAAAATTCAATGGTTCAAAGCATAAATTTATAGAATTTTCAGAGATTCCAACACGAAATGAGCTATACCAAGCATAAAGAGAAAATTACTTACTAAACAAGCTAGGGTTCAAATATCTAGCATGATTCAAGTGATTGAATTCAAAGGTTTCCAAAAATCTCAGAGGATTCTTTGGATAACATCACATAATCTGAGAATTAAAAGAGGAATTCACATCACATCACCCATAATAAGATTACTTACCAAAGAGGCTTGGATCCAAGGATCAAGTAGAATTCAATGGTTTAGAGCATCGCTCCTTAAGAAATTTTAAAGGATTCACACATAAATTGACATAATTTAAGAATTTTAAAAAGAGAAACACATCATATCAACTATAGTAAGCAAGATCACTTACAATACCTTTAATTTATTGTTTCTTTCTCAAGATTCTTGTCTTCAATCTCTCAAATCCACTTCTTCTATAGAAATTACTATATATTTCACATCAAATGAATGAAACTAAGTAGTTCATGGAAAGAAATAATCTATTCTAGCAAAAACTCCTAAGTATGGGTTAAATTTACTAAATTGGGAAAAAAAATTTCCTCCTTCCAAAATCTCTCAATTCTCTCATTCTCTCTTCATTTTTATGTTCTAAGAGGTATAATAGACTCAAATGAGGTCTAAAAGGGTTAATAAGTCATCATAAATGAGATCCATATGTGGGGGTCAAATAAAAACAAGCCACGTCATTTGGATACATATTTACACTTTTTTCAAACTTTTCCAAGCTTGGCTGGTTAGGGGTTTGGTGATCTGTCATGGCCTAACTGGTTAGGAAATGCCCAACGGAACATGCCCCTTCACTCTAACCCGTCAGACACAGGTCAGGGTTTTCAGCTCAAACACCTTGCGGTAAAACAATTATAACTTTATCTAGAAGGCTCCTTTTCATGAATCGTTTGAGGCATTGGAAAGTAGATTCCAACAAATTTTCAATAATATATGACTTGTAATTTCATTCACTGGGGATTGGTGCAAGTGTTCTCATAAAGTTATCACAAATAAGTTATTGGGATAATCTTCGAATTTGATAAGTTCGAGGTTAAACTTGGGTTTTACACTTTTAACTTGGTATAAAGGATTTCTAAACCACTCTATGCTCTATTTAAGACATGTGAACTAAAATTTTTATCCTTATAAGGCAAAATTACTTGTTTACCATTCTAAGGCATTTCAGGGTATTATACCTTGAAGACCTATTTGTGAGTTGATCCTTTGACTCTCAAATACCTAATCACCGAGTAACACCAATAGGTGAAAACAATCTTTTTGGCTCATAAACCTAATTGTGGGATGTTTGTACAGGCTTTGGTTTCATTGGAACCCTCATGGGTTGATCATATATATTTGATTGATTTTATCGGAACGCTTTTGGGTTGATTATATACATTCGGTATTGGATTCATGGAACCCTTATGAGTTGATTTTATTCATTCGGTCTTGATTTTATTGTAGCCCATATGGGTTGATTATATGTTTTAATTTGGCTTTATCAAAAATCTTACTCAGGTTATTTTGTATTTGGTTTTGATATTTGACGGAAATCCTTATAGATTAGCATATGTATAATCTAGTTTTATTTAAAGCACATATAATTATTTGAAAAACATAGTTAAATTTTGAATCATAGTAAGGATATTTGTGTAGAGCTCTTATTGCTCTTGCATACGAATTTTTTATTCTTTACTTTGTTTTGATTCTCTATATTGCTATCGAGATAGATTTAGCCCATATTTTTGTTATATATTTTGTGTACCTTTTTATAAATTCTATCATGCTTACCCAAAAATAATACCCTTTCAAATTAGCATTTGTGAGAAAGGCACACCTATGATACATGAGGAAGAAGGATGGAGAGCCCTAGCCCTTTTGATTACATTTACTTTAGTTGTTATCGACGTTAGACCACTTTGTTTGGACAAGTACATATTTGTTTGATCTCAGTTTATGATGTATAGTTTCATTTGATACCTTTAAGTAGGGAGTTGGTACATTTTGGATGGGGATTTAACCTCGTGGATGGTAGGTTCATTTTGGGATCCTCGTTTTTTATGTATAGGCTTTTTGGGATCATTTCGTTTAAAATACTTTAGGGAAGGATGTTTAATTTCCATTGCTCTTGGTTATATTTTGATGAACAGAGTCTATATTCCGCTGCATTATGGACTTATGGATTTGTCTTGGTATTAAATATTGTACTGCATATTGGTGATGTAAATTGATGAACAAATGTAAAATCCGTTGTGATATGTTAACGTAAATGCTTTGGATATTATGTAATTACTTCCACTACAACATGTTATGAATAACGTGACTTAAAGATTTAAATTGAGTTGAGATAATTTGTACAGGATAAAAGAACATAAAACATATAAAACATGTTCACACTTCAAAAATGGGATCTCCCCATAATAAGATATGGATTTGGGGTGTATCATCTAGTGTCCGATCTAGATTTGAGTCACAGACACAACCCTCAGAACCGGGTTGTGACATCCACACCACAAACTGACACCTAGTGTGTAAAAGTTTAAAAGCATAAAATTAATAATTAATTAATTCACAAAATCATTACCTGGGGTTGGTCCTATAATTGCGGTACAGACTCTAAACCACATTTTCATGCTGGACAGCCCAAACCGTGATCATAATGCACCAACACAATGAACCTTGTAGTGCTACATGTTAATGGCCACACCATGTCCACCATCCTTAGGATTTGGTACGAACCCTTATGAACAAGGTCCACCCGGCATCATGGGCAGACACATCCACACGAAAAAGTGAAAAACACTCCCAAAAAAGTGATTTTCACTTTGTTGGCACTGATGTTTCTGCCCCTGATGCCGGGTGGTGGACCTGATTCGTTCATTAAGGGTGGCACCAAATCCAAGGCGTGCCCACCAACACTCGAAAAGAGTCAAGGCAACTCCCGCAAGCAAGATATGGGTCCTATTTATGCAATTCTAGGATGATCTTCGCCAATAGCTGCACGAGCTTGAACCAATGCCCTATGATTTTCTTTAGTGACACCGATGGGTCAAAGATTGAACATGTCAACAGTAATGAATTGGACGTCAGACCTCATAGTCATGGTCCCCGCTTGCAACTCTGATCTACATGCCATCTTTTCTTGCAAATAATCGCTTCGTTGAATTTTGGATTCATTCATTACTGTAATTATAAGATGACAATGATCCAATGTCCAGCTGAGAATGGAGTTGGAAGGCATTGGAAAAAGTTCTAATGATCTGAGTTTGATCCTTATGCACACTGTGTCTGTCTGTAGTGTGGTCACATATTTTATTGTTGGTCACAGAAGATTTGTTCTGTTGTTCAAATAAATGATTTTTTTTAACTGAGGTATCCAGGCCCTTTGAGCACTCACATGGATTTCCTGTTTTATCCGTAAGGGTGAATATGAGCCCGGGCCAACTCATGTTACCATAGTTTACATGTTATATACATGTTATCATAGTTTAATGATCAAAAATGCTCTTAAGTACAGATAATTGGAATCTATCGTCACATTACTTACTTATCTATTGTTAAAATGACTGTGTTATATGCAAGACGATATCCTCTGTGCTGCCCCCCCTCTGCAACGCTTGGGAGCCGAGACAGAGGGGAGAATCAATTCACTTTTGGGGGTGAAGTGACAAGTCCAAAAATGAATTGAATACTCCCTCTGCCTCGGCCCTCGTGCGTCGCAGAGGGGGGGGGGGCGCAGAGAATTTCAGGCCGTTATATGCAACGTGATAGTTTTCTCCTGCCTAACTGTCTTGGTGTTCTAACATGATGTGCCATGCTGACATTAATAAAAGCCAAAAGACTTAAAAGCCAAAAGACATTAATAAAAGAAAGTGATAGAATAAGTTATCGTATGGCGAAAACTTGATGGAATAGACCGAGTGTACAACAACCGTCAGATTATAATTTTTTTTCTTTCATATGATTTCATTAGCTTTAGGAGACTGATCTACATGTTGAATATTGAAAAAATTCCGGGCCAAGGCCCTGTCTGAGCCCAAATAGTGGATTGTGTGGGATTGGGCCTGGCCCTACTATGGACTGGCCGAACCTGACCCATGCCCGCCCTACTCTCCCACCCACTAGATGAATAAGGCTTTTAGGCTTGGGAAAGTGGCCTCAAAGAGGGTGCATTTCGAACTCAGGACCTCTGCTTCCTGCAGCATGATCTTGACCAACTAAGCTAACCCTTGAGTTTTTTAAAGGATCTTATTAACTCAGAATTTAGTGGATTCGGATTTAAACCTGTTAAACAGATGGATCCTGGATCAGTTTTGGTTTAATCCATTGGAAACCATAGGTGTTGGGTTAATGTCTTGTATTCAACCCGAGATATAACCCAGGATGATAACCTGAAAAGGGACCCGTTTTGTATTTGAGCTGGGGTCTGGATCCGAACTACGGTAATTAGGGTTTTGGGAGGTTTATATTGTAATCACTGTTCTTCGATCATAGTGAAAACTCTTCTCCATTTTTGCCCGTGAACATAGACTTCAAGCCGAACCACGTTAATCGTCTTGTTCTTGTGTGTGATTGATTTCTGCTTTATTTTCTTTCTTCGTGTTTGTTGCATACGATCACAGATCTTGGTTTAAGCATAACAATAGGTCTAATGAAATCCCTAGGAAGAGTTTTTTTTTTTATAATTCTTAAGAAGATAAACATGCTTGGAAAATTTTGGTGATTAATCAGATTCATTTCGTACCAGAAAAAAAAAACACATAATCATCTAAGGTTATGATTTTCACACGGATTATGCGACAAGACCATGTCAAAAGATGCAAATTTGCGTGTGATTAAAAATTTGATGGATTATCGAGTCTGGTGCTTGATAGACCCAAAGAAAGCTCCTACTCGCCGGACTTCTAAGTCTTGACACAAAGGAATTCAACATATTTTCACAAGGCAGTTAGAGTTAGTTGAGTGAATAATTCGTTTAAGTGGGCTCGCAAGAAACTGTTAATATGAACTGAGGAAGAAAGACATATCAAGAAAGAATCCGGGACCAAATGAAGGGCCCCTGAGAAAACCACTTTACGAATCAAAGCTCTTATTGCTTCCTATCCTCGCACAAGTTAGCATTCGAATAGTGGTTAGTAACTCAAATTGCCCCTAAAAGATTAGGCACACCCTCCTTTTGATAAGCGGTGATTGCTTGATAAGATTTGGAGATAGGTGGAAGGGAGAGTGGGGGTTTTAACTGTTTGTCTAATCTGTTTCTGCATTGGAGTGCACCTAATTGTTTAAAAGCTTATAGGGGGACACACTGTAAACTTCTGCTGTACCCTTTGAACAAAACTCTCCGTGTAATCTTTCAGTTGTATTTCTTACGTGTATTGCTCTATGTAACGAATGATTCAGGTGAATGCTCTCAATCTTTTAGATGTATGCATTATATTAAATTTAAATGCATATTGTAAGATAATCTTTGCTTGGATTTAATGCCAAAGTGGTTGCAAATGATAGATTCTTAACTGAAAGAGTGGGTGTTATCGCCCGTGATGAAGATGGAGGTTTTTGTTGCTGCCAAAGTAGATTAATTCCTTAGCTCCCCTTCATGGATCAAAAAATTGGGGTTGGACGATCTCGATCCTAGCGGGCCGATTCTAAGCCGGATCGGCCGATTTCCGGACCATGCCCTTTCAAATCTAAGAATGGCCAAGACTATTGAATGTTTTGTAAATTAATTATTGAAGGTGATGCTTTGAACCTGGTTAACGAATGTTCCCATCTTAGTCGGTCTTTTGAGATCTCATTTTGTTCATGTGAAGAAATATGCTAATTATGATGCTCATTGCTTAGCTAAACATGGGTTAAAAAGTTTATCTGTGAGGTCTGGACGTCCTCCCCTTCTTGGTTGGATAGGATTATTTATAATGGGAGAATGATTGTATTGACTCTCCGTTGAGTATAGTTCTTTCTTTCTTTTATTTATTTTTATTTTTTTATTGGAACATTTTTATTATAAAAGAAATTATAATTTTGAGAGCAGTTTGCCTTAATTCGACTTTACAGAGCTTTGATCTGAAGCAAGAATTATTTTTTAGAACTTATATTACCATCATTACACACCCCTCCTAATAGGTTATTTACAGATGGAAAGATTGTACTGAGAGACAAAGAGATATAGGAAAGTATAACACAGGTTGATTGCAATCCAATGATCTGATCTTGGGATTCTCATCCCACGATCGTGAGGTAACTTGTCAAAAATAGCTTTACTCAGTTTTAGGGGTGTCAACTAGCCAAGTTTTGCCCAACTCATCTCAGGTTTGGCTCAGTTCCACTTGCTAAAGCCCAAAAGTGATTTTTTCAAAATACTCCAATAGTCCAATGTTCCATTATCCCAAGCTATAACTTGTTGAAACATGCCAATCACCCATTAGCCCAACCTATAGTTTGTTGAAACAGGCTCAAAAGCCCACTAATAGTCTAATGGTCTTGTTTAAAATAGGATTTAAAGTATTGTATACATATATAATAAATTATATATATATATATTCTTATTGAGTCGAGCTTTTAATGAGTTGAGTATAATGAATCTTAGCTCAGGCTCGTTTAGGAAACGAGCTTAATGGTAGGCTCAGACTTAGGTTGGTGAGCTTTAAACAAGACTCATGCTTGGCTCATTGAGCTAGCTCAGCTTATTGACAGCTCTTCTCAATTTCCTATAATAAAAATGCTCAAATCCTCTACGGTTGCAAAACAATAATTGAACACATAGTAGGGATGCAAATGAGTTGGATTCGAAGCAGATATTAGTATATATGAATTCGGTTCATTTATAATTGAATAATTTTTAAATTAATTGATATTTAATTGAATCAAATACATATAGGTTAATATTTGTATCTGTTAAGTTAGTTGAATATCAGATACAAGTATGGATATATCCAATTAAACAAATTCATTAAGTTAGCTTAACATAAATGCATCCGTTGTGTTAGGATTAATGTTAAAAGTAATGCAACATAAACTACAATAGTTTTTATAAAGTAAACTAACTTACAATATTATAATATGACTATTAATTTAAATCAGTCATTTTATGTATATATATGGATATTTAGTTGATATGGATGTATATATATATCCATATTTAGTTCATTTTTTTATATTTTTTAGATGAACAGATATTTAATCAAAATGGATACATGTATATCCGTATCTGCTTTAAACAAATACAAAAATGAACCGGATTTGAATTATAGTCGGATACTTGCATCCCTGACACGTAATAAAAAATCTAAGGTTGTCTTTGGCATGTGCTCATGATTAAGATCTTGACATAAGATCTCATTTTTTCAATTCTAAAAGCATGCATGAGCTCATATCGTGCCACTTGTTTGGCTGCCTAAATTGAATCCAATGAATGGAAAGAAAAGGAAGGGGAGAAACCCAATTCATAACACACAAGATAGAGACCACAGGCCGGGGCCAACAACTTTGAGATCGGGAGAATGAGAAGTCGGATCCTCTAATGCAACATAAAGTTTGGCATCATCATGCATATATGACTGTAGTGTGATATGTACCAAAAAAATCAAATATAGACAAATAATTTTCAATTTTTTGGATACATGTTGCATTACAGATGATGCTAGACTTTAACTACAGTAAATGATCAATTTTAGGAGAATGAAAGCAATCAAAGATAGTTTTCTTATTTGCAAAATTACTAAATTATCCTTCACTTTCAACTCATGATTATTGGGTTATTAATATCGTTTTCTTTCTTTTGTGATATTTGGAATCGAGATTGAGGTTTTAACTATAAACTCGAGATGGCCTAGAACGCAAACTCGAAATATAGATCAGAACCGGATTGTCCACCAAACAGTCACATGACTCACATTCAAAATCTAGATCGCTATTTACAACCCGATATGAGATTGCATGCCAAAGACATTCTTTGGGCCATGTCTAGTTGGCGTGAAAAGGTTTTTTCATGACAATATTTTCTTGAAAAATCATTTTTAAGTTGTTTGGTTGCCGGGAAAGGTTGGCTTTTTCATGTTTTTATCATGATTCCTTTCTTTCCTTTTCTTGTGGGATTTTCTTTTCTATTCTTTTTTTTTTATTTTTATCTTTTCTAAGAAATTCAATGCAACCGGACGAAGGGCTGTTTGGGTGCCTTCCTGATAAGGGCTTGGTGTTTCACCGTCAAATTCGCTGTGTAAAAGTGTAAAGGATTCATATAGGTTCTGACTTCTGAGTGGACCAACTACTACTGCGACTAAAGGACCAGTAGATGCGATCTGTTCCGAAAGAAATAGGAAATCTTTGCAGTAGCCAACTAGCCATTGCAAAGTAGCGTCTGTGTCTCTCCCCATGGCTTTCAAAATTTTGGCCATCACCAGTCTCCTTTTTCTTTCATTCTCTACGGTAAGGCGACTCTAAAGGAGTCCATTTCCTCATCTTCCATTTGGGTTACTTTGGTTTTATCCTTCTCATCAGATTTGTGCATTTCGATCATTTGTGGTCTATATCTGCGTCTGGGTTTTCATTCATTTTATCGCATATAATCGATTTGTTCATCTGGGTTTGTGTGTTTCATCGATTTTATCACCACATGCTCGTTTTTTCTTCTGGGTTCTCATCCACTTCATTAGATATACTCATTTTATGCCCCTTTTTTTTTAAAGAAAAGAGAAAAATTCTGGGCTTTCATCCATTTTCTTGCACAAGTTTGGTTCCTTTCAGTTATTTCCTTCTCTATTTTTTTAATAGTAAAATTTCCTTTTGTCTGTGCAACATTAGGTGTTAGGACATGAGGTTCCGAAATCGGGGGAGTACCCTTTGGTCGTGAGCACCTGGCCTTTCTTAGAGGCAGTTAGAAGTGCTTGGAGGGCTGTCGACAGAGGGTTGTCTGCTGTTGATGCGGTCGTGGAGGGTTGCTCTGCTTGTGAGGAGCTCAGGTGTGATGGTACAGGTGGGAATCTGAAACCCAATTGGGCTAAGAAGCAATATGAGCTATGAATTGTTATTTTCTGAATCTGACTGTTTTAAATTGTGTTTTAGTTTTTGGGTGTGTTCAATTTATTTAGAGCCCGTTTGGCAGCCATCTGTAATGTAATCATTTCATTTGAGTTTCTCAAGGCATTTGTAGCCATGAGATGATGGTTTCGTAATGAACTTATTCAAATTTATATTGATTTGTTAGCTACAATTAGAAATGAAGTCATCTTAGGTTTTTCTATAAAATGAAATGACTAATGTTATCAAGCACAGATTGCTGCAAATCTGACTGAGTTCATTACAAATCATCCTGTTGTGGCTATAAAAGACTTGGAAAACTCAAATGAAATGATTATATTGCAGGTGGTTTCAAAATTATATGAAATATTTGGCTAGTGATTAGATTTGGGCTCGTGATCACTTGCTTTATGTTTAACCTATCAGTGACATGGGTTTTAGACATTCTGTTTGATCTGAACTGAAAGTGTGCTTGGATTTGTTAATTTAGTGGAGCTGTTGAACACAGGGAAGATTTGAGTTTGATGTCCTCAAGGATTGTGAAATATGAAATCATCCAAAAGCAACTACATATAATGTGTCTTTTCTAAACATCTAGTGTACTTAACATCACAGTGAAAATTTCCTACGAAACACTATTGACAAAATTCTTACCTCGACCATTGAAAGGGTAGAGGTTGGAATTTGGCAAATAGGAGTGTGATGTGTACTAGAGGAAGAATAGGTAGACCACCTCTTTATTCACTGTTGGGGTTTTGTTTAAGGAGAGGAATAATTTTTTATTTTGAAGACAAGGTTTCCTTGAGGATGGTATTTATGTTTATGTGTGTAGGTTGTTTTTTGTTTGGGTGTCCATTTCTGCTGAGTTCGATGAGAGGTTTTGTATCTTGTCTGGAGAGAGAGGGTGCATAGTTTGTTGTTTTTTTTATTCACCATTCTGGTGAATTGCTGTAATTTTTTTTCCTGATAAGTTGCTACCATACCCAAAAAAAAAAGAAGAAAAAAAAAAAAAGAAAGAAAGAAAATTGAAAAATGCAGTTTTGTGTATGGTTTAACCACTTATGCGTCCATAATCATTAATAGTACCTATTATACTCATATGATTTTGGTATGAACAGTTGGGCCCGGTGGAAGTCCAGATGAGAATGGAGAAACAACAATTGATGCTCTGGTCATGGATGGGGTAACTGCTATTCATTCTTTTTTTTATCCTTTGCCGATTTTTCTTGTTTCATTTTTCTTTGTTATTTATTTCTCTGCATCAATTAATGACAGTCCATGTGTTTTTGCCAAGGATCTTAGTAGACAACAATGGAGGTTGGAGCTGTTGCTGCCATGAGATACGTGAAAGATGGCATCAAAGCTGCAAAACTAGTGATGCAATATACAGAACACACTTTGCTTGTTGGAGAGCAGGCCTCAGCCTTTGCCATTTCCATGGGTCTTCCAGGACCCACAAACCTTAGTTCACCAGATTCTATGAAAAAATGGAACAAATGGAAGGAGAACTGCTGCCAACCTAATTTTTGGAAGAATGTTTCACCTATAAATAGTTGTGGCCCTTATCATCCAAGGGATGTTCCTTCTACTGTGGAGTTCATGGAGGGGACATGTTCCGGTTGCAATCTGTATGGAGCTCCTGCATCAAGTTCACATCATATAAGTCTCCATAACCATGACACAATCTCCATGGCTGTGATTGATAAGGTAAGTTGACGATTATTATAAGCCTTCTTAGAATTCCCTAATTTTTCTAATCAAGTTTCTTTTCCTCATATAGATGGGACACATTGCAGTTGGTACATCGACTAATGGAGCTACTTTTAAAATCCCTGGCAGGTAACTGGTTGTTTGCGGCCTCCTTTCTTTTTTCTCCTTGCCCACCTTTGATAAATTGTATGTTGCTTTCTATTCCAACAGTCACATCAATGTTGAAATATATTGAAATCCAATTTTGTCTTAAGCTAAATAATTGTTTGGTTCTTTTTGATTGTTCAAGTTTAGTGTCATATTAGTTAAGCGTTAAATGTCATTTATGCTTGTTTCCAATGCAATCCTCATTGTAGCTTGTGGTTGAGTTTGAGCCACCATGTACTGTGGCTGATCCTTGTATATTGATACCAAGACTGTCACCCTTGATCTTGTAAATTAGTTCTATTATGACTGTATATATTGTTAATTTTTCTCTTTTTGCTGGACATTTTTTCTATGTTTATATGATTTAAAACAATCTTAAATCAATGATTTGATAGTTTGTATTCTGTTTCATGTTTTCTTTTTATGTCCTTGAGTGAACCCGATAATATAATATCTGTGGTCCAGTTACACTGTTCAACCAGTGGGTCAGCTCTTGGATGGTGTGCAACTCAGTTTGATGACCCCAGTTATCTGATACATGGACATTTTTCCATATCTTTTTACCATTAGTTTTGGGCCCTATGATGAGTGGGTTGGTATGCCTTGAGGTACAGTTCAGTCAAGGGACGACCCACCAATTGAGCAGTCTGCTTCTTGCTCTTCAGTTTTCTTCCTTTCTGTTTCCATATAATGTGGAACTAATTTTTACTTTCTCATGGTTTTCACATGATCCACTTGCCTAGTCAAGTTCATGAAGGATTCACACTCTTTCTAGGAAATCTTTTCTTTTCTGTGTGTGTGTGTGGAAGAAATGTATGTGTATCCATGCAGGGTGTGATTATTCTATTTATCAGCAAACTAAGGGGCTTAACATGTCAATCAATGGTATAGGTTGCTGAATTACTTTAAAATTAGGTTAATGGACCATGAGGTAAGGGTTAACATTGAAGTGCTGTGTTGTGGGGATCGTTTTTGTTGAATTTGGAGGCAAGAACTTGTTGATCTAAATTTTAATAAGAAATTATGTTTTTCCCCCTCCTGGAACATATTAACTTACGTCTAGATGAAAACAGAAAAATGAAAGAAAAAAAGCATCAATGGACTTTATGCTTAATGCGATCATTTTAATGTTTTATTGCTCACTGAATGAACTCTATTGGGTTATTATAGGGTAGGTGATGGACCCATAACAGGATCTTCAGCATATGCCGATGGTGAAGTTGGTGCCTGTGGTGCAACTGGGGATGGTGATGTCATGATGCGCTTCCTTCCATGGTAATTCACTTGACCTTTGAAGCATCATTCTTTTATTCTTTGGTACATACATAACTAGGTGTAAATAATAACTACAAAGTATGGGATGACAAATGCTTGGGAAGGTAGTGAGGTTAGAGTCCTTCATCGGAAGGGCCATTGGAGAGGGATTATGAACAACTTGAAATCTTGAGAGAAGGTATAAAGCTTAGTGTGGGGGATGGAAGTAGGATTAGGCTTTGGAAGGACAAATGGTGCGGTATCAACCCCCGTAAGAGAGAGTTCCCCAGAATTTAAGGATAGCTGAGAATAGGAAAGCTAAGGTGGCGTACTATCAAGTTTGGATGATCATTAAGCATCATGAAACCCACTTTTGAGAAGAGCTGTAAATGATTGGGAGATCTGATTGCTTGCCGTTCTTTTAGAACAATTGGAGAGTGTTTGTCTCAGAGTGGATAAAGGGGTAGATAGTTGGGTCTGGAGCTTGGAGGCTTTGGGTGCTTTCTTGGTGAGATCTTGTTTTAGATTATTGGACAAATTAGATATATTGAATATTCAATGGAAAAAGATTTGGTATCACCTAGTTCCGTCCAAGGTGCAATTCTTCAAGTGGTTTGTTGTTCTAGGGAATTTTTTTTGGATAATTAACTATATTTATTAAAAAAAAGGATGAAAAAATAGAATTCAACAATTGGGGGAAACACCCTACAAACAACCTTCAGGAAGACAATTTTTTGAGTAAACCAACAGGGAATTAACCCCCCAATTAGCCAACTTATCAGCCAACTCATTCTAGTTTCTATCAGCGTAGGATAAAGAAATAGATAATTAAGACATTAGCTCCCTAATCACTAAATGACAGGAGCCATATCCCATGAACTCATATAATTCCCCATACCCCAACTAATAACCACCGCTGAGTCACCTTTCACCTCGCAACCTTTCAGCCTAAGACGATTCAATTCCCTTAATCCCATCAAAAGGCTAATAGCTTCGGCTTTGATAGCATTGCAAACCCCCAAGGACCCACAAATAGTTCAAATAACATTGTGGTCATGATCCCGAAGCATAAACCTAAAACCAGCTTTACGCGGATTGTTTTAAGAGCCACCATCAAACTTGAGCTTGAAACAACCAAAGTTGGGGGTAATCCGGAGCCACAACTCTTTCCTTCTCCTTGGATGGGTCAATTTTGGTGAGGAAACCCAATCTCTTAGGAAAAGGAAGAGGGGGAGATCTTTGAATTCATCATACACAAAGAGCCAATTGGCCACTTCTCTCACGATAGAATCAATCACTTCATCATTGGAGCTGAATTTCTCATCAAGGAGTCTTCTATTCCTTTCCTTCCAAACACCCCACATCACTGCATGCATAAGACTATCCCAAAACAACTTCATATGATTCCCATGTCTACCTCCATACCATTGGCAAACAAAAGCTTTAATGTCATTTGGCCAAACATGAGTTCTGCCCATACTAGAAAAGAAATAATTCCATATAGCTAATGTGAAGTTGCAATGAATGAATATATGCTTGGAGGATTCACCCTCTTCCTTACATAAGATACATCATTGAGGAGAAAGGGCCATATGGGGTCTTCTTCTATTGAGCACATTCATAGTATTAATACAATTAAGCACAATTGACCACATGAAAGCTTTCACCATAGGGGAAACCTGAGGTTTTCAAGTTCTCTTGACAAGGAATGACAAGACAAAGTTTTGGCTAGGAAACAAGGCTTTAAAAAAAGATTTACATGAGAATGTCCCAAAAGACTTAGGGATCCAAACCCTTTTGTCTAGAAAGGTATTTGAAATGAAAACATTTTCCAAATTAGACATCAATGGGGTAAGGATATCAACCACACAATCAAGAAAGTCCCATTTAAAAGTCAAGTTCCAAGAGTGACCACGGGGAGAAAACATCGTCAATAACCACATCTCTCTGGTTAGATAATCTAATCAATCTTGGTTGAGCAATGGACAAGCACTGGTCCCCCCATCGGATATCATTCCAGAATCTAATCAACTTACCATTTCCCACCACAAACCAAACATGGGGAAGGAAGAAAGGGTAGAGCTTGATAATTTGTCTCCAAAGCAAGGGCATAAAAGGAGATATTTTGTAGGAACAATTCCAACCATTTGGATCCATCCCTTACTTGTTGCAAATAATGGATTGTCATTATCATCAAAGAATCTCCACAACTATTTGTCAAACAATGCCAAGTTCCTCTCCTTCAAGTGCCTAATTCCTAGCCCACCATATTCCTTAGGCCTACAGACATCCTCCTAATTCACCAAATAATCATTTTTTCCCTTCCTCCTTTTCAAAGGAAATCCCATTGACATTTCTCCAATGCCATACTCACCTTCTTAGGTATTTTGAAAAGAGACATGTAGTGGACAGACACATTGGACATGGTTGCTTTAATCAAAGTGATTCTTCCCCCCCAACGAGATATAAGATTTTTTCCATCCTACCAACTTCTTATTAACTTTTTCCACCACAAGGTTCCAAAAGGATATGGCTCTAGGATTGCCACCAAGTAGCATGCCCAAATATTTTAGAGACCACGACTAAACCCTACAACCAAACATTTCCGCATAAGAAGATAATGCCATATCATCCACTCCAATTCCTGCCATACTTGATTTGGCAATGTTAACTTTAAGCCTTGAAATACCTTCAATTTTTTTTTTTTTTTTGAAATTTGCTTTAAGTTTGATACTTAATCAATACATGCTTTCACAAAACATATGGGTATCATCTGCAAACTGCAAATCAAATACCAAGGGGCCATTTCGGCTAGCTTTAAAATCCCTTATAAGGTCATTGTCAACTGCTCTTAACATCAAGACAATAAACACATCCGCTACCAAAGTGAGCAAGAACGGAGACAGAGGATCCCCTTGTCTTTAGCCCTCGAGAAGAAGGGAAAAAAACCTTTTGAGACCCCATTTATCATCACTGAGAAATGGGGGTGATCTAAGCATCCCATTATCCATTGAATCTATCTATTCCTAAACCCTTTTTTTTCATAATCCATTGAAGAAAATCCCAGTCCACCATCTAATAAGATTTTTCCAAATCAATCTTACACACCCCAACCCCTGCTTTTTCAACCTTCTCCTCCTATCAACCATATCATTTGCTACAAGAATATCATCCGTTATTTACCTCCCTTTCACAAAAGCACCCTAAGAATTAGACACCAAATCCCCCATCACATTCCTTAGCCTCATAGATAACACTCTCGCAATGATTTTATACAAGTTGCTAACAAGAATTATTGGCTGAAAGTCTGAAAAATCACTAACATCCTCCTTCTTAGGAACAAGGACAATAAAGGTGTAATTTGTACTCTTGTTAATGATGCCTCTTTCATAAAATTCGTTGAACATTTCCATAAGATCTTCTTTAACAATCTTCCAACATTTTTGGTGAAAAAGAGAGGTGAAACCATTTGGCCCCGGGGATTTATCCTTATCTATACTAAATATAGTTTCCTTGATTTCCTCTTCTGAAAAACAACATTCTAGGCGAGAAGCCCCTTTCTCATCCACACAACTTGAGAATAAATTGTCAATAAATAGTCTTTCCTTATCCTCCTTAGCATATAGCGTTGAAAAAAAACTGGTAGATGGATTCTCGATCATCTCCTCATCATCAATCTCCATCCCTTGAATATTCATTCTAGAAATCAAACTTCTCTTCTTTCCACTAGCTACTTTATGAAAGAATCTAGTGTTGTTGTCAGCTTCTTTTAGCCACTTACACTTAGCCTTTTGCTTCCAATGAAATTCCTCCCCTCTAAGCAACACATCCATTTCCCCCAAAAACACATTTTTCCGAGCTGCATCATCTTTCACAAGAACCATACTCTCCTCCACCCTTTTGTCAATCTCTTGAATATCTTTCCAAATCTTTTGCTTATTTGTTTGAATTTTCTTAAAGGTATCTTTGTTCCACTTAATCAACTTTTTCTTCACATAATGAAGCTTTTTCATAAAGCAAAACCCTTTCCACCAAAAAACTTCACAGTCATTCCACCACCTCTTTACACGATCTTTAAAAGACTTATAAAGTGTCAATGTATTTTCAAATCTAAAAGGGGAAGGACCAAAATTTATTCGAGAAGTGGAAAGAAGGATTGGCCAATGGTTCGAGGTAATCTTAGGAAGAGCTTCTTAAGCAAAATGAGGATACAGATCTTCCCAGCTATTAGACAACAAGAATCTATCTAGATGGCACAAAATAGGAAACTCTTGGCCATTTGTCCAAGTAAAGTAGGCATTAGTCAAGTGGCAATCCCGTAGAGCATGATTCTAGATAAACTCTTTAAAATTCCTTATGCTTCTGTTCATCACACCTACAAGGGATTTCTCATGAACAAAACGATTCACGTTGAAGTCGCCCTCAACCACCCAAGGCCCCTCCCATGCATTTCAAATAGACCCCAATTCCTCCCATAGAGCATCCATATTTTTAGCAGCTGAAGGCCATAAACACATGAAAAGAGCCAATCCACCCCTCGGGAAATATCCTCCAACCAAAGAGAGATGGAAAAAGTCTCCATCCACACAACTATTCTGGATTCCAAGCCATTAGGATACCACCTGATGTTCCAATTGCTAGAAGAGCACACCATTCAAAAGTTACCAAACCCACTGCACTCTTAACCAACTTATCTCCCATGATTTCCGTTTTGGTTTCTTGCAACACAATCAAATCCGTCTTAAATTTGGCTATACAATCTCACACATTTCCTCTTTTTTTAAGCCCTCCCAACCCTCTTACATTCCAGGAAATTGTCTTCATGACTCAACATTGTTCTTACCCCTTCCATTCCTCCTACTACTAGGTATCTCACTAGCTCTCATCGCATTATCATTCATATCCCAGGCTAAATTTTTTTATTCCCTTTTACCACGTCCTGATTTAGCATTTCTCTTATGTTGACCATCCTCCTACCTATTCTCCTCCCTATCCATAAAGTCAAAAAGTTTCACCACTGCCCCATTTTTGTCAACCACCTTCAACCCCATTTTATCAACCACCTGATCAATGTTTTTCTTCCATTCATCATTCCCTACTCCCCTCTCCTTCCTATTTGTTTCCGTGCTGTGGCTTCCCCGAGGGCAATTTTTGCAATCCATATTCTCAACCTGAAATTTGGGAGACTCACAACAACAAACAGAAGAGGGATGTAGAAGAGTAACAGTAGCAATATTATGAGGAATAGAAGAAAGAACAAAATAATTAGAAGAAATCTTATGGGATGATGATTCAGAAGTACCTGGTGACTTAGAGAAATCATGAGAGTTGGATTCCTGACAAGGATTCCCCATGGAGTTAGGCATTTTGCTGCCAACACTGTGTTTCTCTTGTAACATACCTTGAATGATGCTCCACCCAAGAATCAACCTCCTGACCAGCTCTCGACTCTTGCTCCCTCCATCAATGCAGAAGTGTCTTCATAATCAACTAGATATGTCTGACCCCCTGGGGTGAAGAAGCCCTACAAGTCCACCTCCCTCTCCTTCTCGTCACTATGATCCTCCTCTGTTTGATATTCCTTATGCGTATCCACCTCATAGAAATGTTCTTCCTCTTTTGTTCCTCCATTTCTGAGGTTGCCCAGACCCAGAGGGTCACTCAGTCCCATAAGATTCGGAAGTTGCATCCTCAAACGATGGGGGATTGGTGACCATGGGTGGATAGGTTAAGGACACCTTCAAAGTATCAACATCTGCAACATTTAAAGCCAATGTTGAATCAGTAGCCTCATTCGACGATCCTGATGACCACCCATCCTGAGAATAGTACATTTCCTTCCTATCTTGCACACCTAGCAAGTCCCGTTGGCTACAAGAATCTCTTCCACGAATATATAAAGACGAGCCAGGTCCTTCCCTCCAATCCATCCAAGTTTTAGCACCTCCAACTCCCCATTCACCTTTAAGAGCCTCGTCAACCCCCCTCCTGTAACAACTCCAGTCATCTTCCTCCCCAGTAATCATCACCCCCTCACTCGAAACATAGAAGACAGGAGAAAAAGACCTAACTGTTGAGTTTATAATCCCGGTTCCCCCTCGAGTTTGACCCATTTGGTTTTGCTGGGTCAACCATTCCTTAGACCCATTGATCAGGTTTGACGGACTAGGCTGAAGGTTCAAACCAATAGATTTCAGTAACCATTTCCAATTACCAAAAGGCTTCGAATTGTTGATCTTACCCTTAAGCTGATTCCCATCTTGTGGCTTAGGTGATGAGCCAAATTCAAAATTTGAATTTTGAAAAAATCCTTATCAATCCTTCTCATTGACAGCTCATCGTTGCCATGCCGCATCTCCACCATCGGATCCTTTCCTGATATTTCTAATCTGTTGGTTGAGTGAAATCCAAAAGGACGGTTAAGATTTGCTCTAATCGACGGTTCTCGGGTTGCCACATCTTCATCCCTAACCTCCAGACGAAACTTTCGCTGATGGATGGAACCGCCACCACTCGTGTCGCCAGGCACCTCCTGAAACATACTCACCAGAGACTTGATTTCGACCACCAGCAACACAGACTCCTCTCCCTTTTTCAGGCAGCTATTGTTTCTACCTCAACTTTCATCCTAACAGCTGAAATCATCTCTCTGTTCACTGCTCGACTGTCCACTTCTAGAAGCCTTCCACAATTAGCACCTATTGCCTTGAATACCTGAAGGTTCCAATCCAGCAATGGGAGCCCCCAAATATGTATCCACCATTTACCCTTCACCGCTGAATGGGGATGACAGTGGTCGATGGGGACCACTTCTTAAATGTAAAAACCCCATTACCGACGAAGATATGGCCAGTACCAATGATTTTTGGAAAGCCATTTTCATTAAATGCAGCAAAGAGTGCTTTATTTGCCGGATATCCGGTTGGTAGCATAACATACTCTTCCTCATCGCAGCCTTTAAACCAATGAGAAATAACCTTGCCCACTGATTTCCATGGCACACTTACACCCCACACATCGCACCATGACATTGTTCCAAGTCTTTCGCATCTCATGGGGTCTAACCCAACGAGGCTTTGAGGGAATGGTGGGATTAAGAACCTGGAACTCATTTTGATATTCTTTATCTTGGCTAGCGTTCACATGAGAGAGAAAATCCATCATCTGATGAAGAACCTCTATGAAATTTCCCCAAACAGACATTCCCTCTTCTTCCGGGATAATCACAAAAGGGTTTCTCACTTCTGGTTTGCATTCACAAAGTCTGATGAATCTGCCAAAATCATTAGCTCTCCTTGAGAGAAATGGGGATCCACTTTTAAATCCAATAGTCGTCTGTAAATCCTCTGAGGCATCCTTATTGCAGGCCAAGCGAACAAACACCACCACTTTCACCACCGAATGAACAGGGAAACAAATCCTATGAGGGCACCCCTTTCCCCTTTCCACTACAGTGAAGATGCCATCATCAGCTGTTAATTCAAAGGACTTTGCCTCCACCCAAAAAAACCTACGATTGCAAGTTTCCTTCTTCTTCATCACGTCATCTTCATACACTCCATTGATTTGTTATGCTTTGGGTTGATTTCTCATGGTGGGTAAATCCTTTTTGAAAAGATATTTATCAGTCACAAGAAATATCTCACGATGACTTGACAAGCTGACCTGCTTGATGAAGAGCCACTTCCATCTGAATGAGATGCAACAGTTTTCTGATTTGAGAAAATCTTAACTCAAGATATTTTGAAAAAAAAAGGATTTTATCGTTCGAGTGTGTCTTCTTTGCTACAAGGAAGAGGAGAGCATTTCCCATCTAATGATTCATTTTAACTTTTATATAGAAGTGTGGCAAGTGATGTTGATAACTTTTGGGTCAATATTAGTTACCTCTCTGCATCTTAGAAATCTCTTTCATGGGTAGAGATCTTTAGCATTCTTGAAGTTGGGTAAAGATTTATGGAGGCTGGTTCCTCTGGTGGTGGTTTGGGCTATTTGGCTTGTGAGAAACAACCGAGAGTTCAACAACTGTGCTGGACCAAGCTTGAATGTGTTCGTTTAGGCAGGAAAATTTGTTTTATTTTTGGGGATCCCAATCTTAAAACTGTGTTTCCTTAACTAGAAACTAATTAGTTGATGAATGAGACAAGATAATTGGTGTGTAAAGTCTTTATAGTAAGGCCATTGTTTTAGCCATGTTTGGTGTTCTTCTTTTCTTGTTTAGGGTTTCCCCTTTATGGAACATATACTCTATACTCTCAGAGAAAAAAAAAAAAACCTAGGTAATGATTACGTCATTCTCCAAGATTTTTCTGTGTTGACATGTATCCAACACCGTCATGTGTCAACCGTGACTTGACTTGCTACATTCTGATAGGTCTGTCTATATATTATTCAGACCAGGTGCCATCTTGGACATCAGGATCCATACTGGACTACAACACCCATATCCATGTCCATGCTACATAGATGTATATGAATTAGTAAACATGGCTGTGTGACTCTCATGCCTGGTATGAGTCTTCTAAAATCCAAATAAAGTGACTGCATTATGCTATTTTAATTGTATTAGGCCTCTTCTGGTCACTGGGTCAAGCCTCTAGCTCAATCAGACTTTGCTCTACTGCAACATGGGTTATTGTTCTATTACAACTCACTGCCTCCTCCCTTCCACACACAATGGAAGAAAGAAAAGGAACAAGATAGTTAATTTGCTTGCACATTGCTTTTGACTTGTTTTTGAGGTTGAATCTCATGAAGTGCCTATGTGATTTCAGCTATCAAGTTGTGGAGAGTATGAGATTAGGGATGGAACCCAAGCTTGCTGCCAAGGATGCAATATTGCGAATTGCAAGAAAGTATCCCAATTTTGTAGGAGCTGTCTTTGCTGTCGATAAGAATGGTTTGCACGCGGGTGCTTGCCATGGATGGACTTTTCAATACTCAGTGAGAAGCCCAGGCATGGAGGATGTGCAAGTATTCACTGTTTATCCTTGAGACTGCAATTGGAACAGCTTAATTGTGCTTCCTTCTAGTAGTACTTTATAGTGGTTCTTCCATTGTTCTTGTTGCGCTGAAACTTTTTAACTTAATAAAATTGTTATAATTTTTCATTTTCATTTTTTTGCTTACATGAATGTCCAAGTTCATAGATATTTTGGAATCGGTTTGTGTTTTGCCTTTGCCAGCCTGAAAGCCCCAACCATTTGTTCTTTGGATGTGGTATAAAGATTTGGGTGGCCGCCTGTCGTTTAAATGCCAGACATACTGCTGATACATTAGCTCGGATCATTTGGTTGCTTAATAGCTTTGCGGTAATGGATGCTATTACACAACTTAAAGGTGGGGTTGAATTCCACCATGTATCATACTTCCTGTGAGTGGCAACCATCGGATTTCACAAAAATATATACTTGCAACATGGGCAGAGTTACCAAATCATTTTGCATAATGCAAGAGATTCCCTTCTCCAATGCCGGAAGTAATTGGTTCAGCTACCTCTAGAGATTGTTTGATTTTGTGCAGTGTGAGCATACACTTTCACTGGTATCCATGGACATAGGTGTCTCATTCATGACCACCTCTGCAATGACGGGCTGCATCTTGTATTCTAGCGTGGTGCAAGAGCTAGAGGCTGTTAAAAGAGGCATCTACATTGCAATGCAGAAGAAGATAAAGAGGTTGAATGTGGTATCTGATTCAATTAACACTAGTGGGTTGCCTTAACCATGTAGTTGATGTTGGGGGAGACCCGTTTTATTGAGAGAGATCGTGCATCTTGTTCCTCCAATTGAACAGATCTAATTACATTTTGGTATTAGTAAAATCAACAGATGTTCATTTCCTAGCAGAAGGTTGTAGCTTGTTAATGAGGTTATTCCATTTCCCAAGTACAGACCCATTTTGATTTCTCAAGGAAGGTGCTAGAGGATAAAGATATGTTCGTTTGTAAACTTTGTTCATTTCCAAAGTAGTGGTCAGGGCCCCCTAACCCTTAAGCTAATATTTCTGGTCTCATTACCATGGTTTTCCTTCTAAAATTGAATGGTTCGATATATGCTAAATCTAGGACAACCTTGTCTCAGTATCAATTTCCTGTGTTAGAAGTTTTTTATCCAGAAACTACTGGCTCTCAATATATATATATTGAAGCAATTCGTGATGATTTGGAGGCCCTCATTGCCTTCTTACACATGCTTCAACCACACGTGTAGTCTTTTTGCTTTTTTATACATGCTTTTCCCACACATGTGCATTCTCTCTTCATTTAATTCATAATTAAACAATTTCTTTAATTGTTCTTACCGTTTTTATTTATTTATTTCTCTTATATTTTATTGTTACATATTAAATACACTTATTAGGATGATTAGCCTCTCTCTCTCTCTCTCTCTCTCTCTCTCTCTCTCTATATATATATATATATA
>JAOXJP010000015.1:4128682-4152831 GCA_025762735.1 Platanus orientalis | reverse complement strand
ACAAGTTTAATTGCTATAATCCTATCACCTATTCTCTTAACATCTACAACTTCCTCCTTTAGATCTTTATCTACTATGATTCCTACTCCATTTTTGTTATTAGCTTCTCTTGTGTACCAAAGTTTAAAACCATCAACATCTTTAGCCTTTTTCCCTTTCCATTTAGTCTCTTGTAGATAAACAATATTGACTCTTTTTCTTTTCATAGTGTCCACCAACTCTATACTCTCACCTGCTAAGGTTCGTATGTTCCAATTTGGTAAACAAATCCTACTTTTTTGGATTAACTTCTTTACCCACACTTGTCCATGGTGTAGGAACTCTTATATATTTATCATTGTATCTGAGCGCCGATGCAACGCCCTTTGTCAATTTTTCACCACATTCGGGGAATGAGTTGTCCCTCTCCAATTTTCCGCCACATCTAGGGAATGAGGCGTATCGCTTAAAGGGTATGCCTTAGTATTAGATCAAAATAACGTATTTTCAGGATTCATGTTAAATGGTTTGAGTGGATTTTTAAAACCGGTTCTCAACCAGACACCAACCCTCCTCCTTTATCTAGTTTTCAACCAGACGCCAACTCACTTTATCACAAGACCACCACTAAAAAGTAAAATTACTAATCTGCCATTTTTTCCGACAACCTCTTGGACCCCCTTTGATCAGCCATGATCATCTAATTTCTTCTTGATGATTTTGGATGCTCCTGCATCACCCACCCACGTCAATCAATTCTTCTGCTATAATTTTTGTTTTTGAGGACTTCAAATCCTTTGTGATATAATACTGCTTAATTTTTTTTATGCAGGATGAGTTTGGTTCTCATGGGTTTATCGTTGGTCCATTGGACTGGGTTTTGGTTCATGGGTTGACTCATACAACCACCTTAATGAAATTTTGTGGAAAAACCATAAATGCATCTAGTTTTTTTGTTGCTTTAATAATTTGTCTAGTAGTTTTATTAATGTTTTATGTAAGTAGTCTTAGTTGGCATGGGAAATGAGTATTTTGTGGGAAAGAGTTTTTAGTCTTTGGGAATGAATATTTTAAGTTGGAAAATGAGTGTTAGTCATGTGAAAGAAGTGTATTTTCTTATTTTTTTGTTTAAGCATTTAATGCATAAGTAAGTGGGTTTTGTAGGAACCTCCATACTCTTTATAAAGGGCATAATATATCATTAGGGCTGTCAATCGGGTTAGGCTAAGGCCAATTAGAGCCCAGTCCAAAATATCATATCTAGGCTTGAAATTGACCCATTACAAAATTGTAGGCGTTGGGCAGAGTTCAGGCTAACCGAACACCCCACTCACATTTGTTCTATCTTGCTTTCTCTGTCTTTCTTTGTTTGGGGATTGCTCGTCCCCCCCTCTTGTCCCTTTTTTTTCTTCTTTAGCAATAAAGTTTTTTTTTTCGTAAAAAAATAATAATAATAATAACTTTTTACCTTTTAACCTTATATTATACATAATATATATAAAAAAAAGGGCAACCCAGTGCACGAGGCTCTGCTAACGCATGGTTTGGGGAGGGCAAGATGTACGCGGCCTTAGCCCATTTCTGGAGAGGTTGTTTATGACCAAAATGATTTTACAATATGTTATATGACAACACATTGTAGGCAAATGATGGTTTTGAAAGAAACAAAAAAGAAAGAAAAATAAAAATGGTAGACCGGTTATGTAATTTTTTTTTTTTTTTGGGTAAAAACATATTAATAAGGGAGGGAAGGTGTTTTTGAAATTGATGCCAAATAGTACATTTATAAATGATGATGTAGTTCGGGCCGGGCACTTCGGGCTGGGTTAAGGTCTACCCGAACTTGACCCAATCTTTCCTTTGGCTTGAAATTGGAGCCTGAATTTGGCCCAACCCAAACTCATACTTGCCTAGCCCGCCCAAATTTTGTGCCGAACAAGTTGAGCTTCAGGCCAATCCGGCTCATGTAAGTGGAGACTTGAGTTTATAAAATATGTTTTAGCTTAAGAGCTTTTGGTGTTGAGGATTTCACCGTCGTCAAGTTTGGGTCGTTTTAAACTACAAAATGGCTAAGTCCTTTAGTATTTTTTCTTTAAATTAAACCACCTTCCTCCTTTATCAATTGCATGTCAAGTTGGCATAAAAAAAAAAAAAAAAAAATTGCACTTCAAGTTGCTTCCGCACTGCATCAATTTTTATAAAGGAAATAATTAAAAATTATGTATTTTCAAAAATGAATTAACATATATATTAAAAATTTATTTATTAGAGATATGTGCTGGGTAAAGTATTGCATATCCCTTTTAAATATAACTTGTTTACAAAATATTGTATTGGGATGAAATATAAGATAAAGTAGTCATGCAATTTGACATTTATCTATAAAAAAAATGCTTGGTAGCTTTGTGTTTATTTATGAGATTAAGTTTTTGACATTATATTATTAATTTAATATGTATATTATAAAATCACACACTAAATTCTCATAAAGGTAGCAAAATATCATATGTAAATTCTATCTAGATTGGGCTATGGAAATAGGTATGCAAAGCTATAGCAAATGCCTGTGACAGTACCAGCCTAGTATCCTTCGCTGGTATATTAATTAATATTGGGGAGATTGAATACTAATGCCATGTTCATGAGTATATAGCTTGACATCATAAATAATTATGTGAAGTAATAATGTAACCACCTATTCCAAAACAGAGACGGTGACTTCAAGTGCTTGGAACTCCATGTGGTATTTAGAGATCATGATGCAAAAATTCTATTATGTCGTGTGCATGTATTATGTGACTCTTGGATGTTAAAGTAAAATAATTATTGTTGGATCTTAATGAACCGTATCCTCTTGCTGGCGCGTCAACACTTATTCTAGTCCCTTATTGATCTATTGATTATTATATATTGATGCTGTTTGTAGTTTTTTGAAACTTAGGCGGGGAATCATACTTTAAAATTTCTTGAAGTTTGATTGAAGATTTCAGTTTTTTTTTTTTTAATCTAACATTTCTCAAATTTCTCACAGATTTTCCATTATTTGAAAATACATTCCAGTGAAATTTACTCAAAATATCCATAACACCACGGTGAAATATCAATAAAATTAGAAAATTTGAACCCTGGTTTGTAATGTCCTATAGGTAAATTTGTCCTTAATTGGTGTGTTGCTACTAATATGGGTGGGTTAGGATGGCTTCATTCATTAATTCTTGATCTCTCTGGTTTTCCTCATCTCTCTTTCATCTTTCTTTCTTTCTTATCTTCCCTCTTTTTCCAACTGAACACCCACCCATATGGACAATTGTTTGATTTTAGATGTCAAGTGTGAAATTTCTTGTTTTCTATGTTTTTTTTCTTGATTTATGCTACCTTCTCTCAATTTCATCATTATCTTCCTTAATGAGTGTATTTATTAATAAACAAAATTTTTGTAGGAATTTTAAGGGCCGTAATATATCCTCAAAAATCTCGGAATGCACTCCAAGTTTCTGTAGTGTCTATGTTGTTTCTAAAGGCAAATTGTCATCCGTGCGTCCATCAACTCCAGATACAAATGGAAGCACCAAAGGTGAAACTAGTGACACTAGTGAATCTATCAACAGTTCCTCAAGTTTTACTTCCAGCTCACTAACAGGTATTTCTCACGTGCACCTAATGTTTGAGCTGGCAATTGGAGTTTCAGATGATCAGCTAGGCTAATATTTTTAAATTTATAACATACACATATATGTGTGCATACTTGGTTTATATAAGCAGAATGAGTGTTGTGTGAATCTGTGTTGTGGCTATTGAAATTATTTTATCTTTACATCTCTGCCACTCTTGAACTCTTAACATCCTCTCAGGCTTTCATGTGGTTAGAAGGTAGAATATGTATTTGAACCACCTCAAGCATCTCCTCAGATTTGTTTTGGTATAGTTGATTATTTTCTTAGCATAGTGTGAAGGATTTTCTTGAATTATTCAGCTCCTTTTGGGTATTTAGGATGTTTGTGTAATAATTTTTTATTTTTTTTTCATTTTACCCTTGTCTGTTTTTCTCCATTGTCCTAGTTATTGTAAGGGAATTCCAGAATATTTTTGGCGATTACTACATTAATCCTCTTGGCTTAACTGGATCTCTTAGTTGAAAATTCGGTTAGGAAAAATATGCTCTTTTGTGTACCTTGTGGGCCCTAAGGTGACATCTATCATCTTTTCTCGAAAATTAAAAGAAAATTAATTTGGGCTTGAGTCTTAAAAAAAGAGTTTAGTTGCCATGCTGTTGGATGGATGCAGGAAAGAATGTTTAGTTGATTTAGTGCAGTGCTGCAAACTTTCTTTTAATTTGTATGTGCTCTTCTGATATTTGGCATGGACAGACCCAGGTTCAGCTGCTTCATATTCCCATTTCCAGTCTCCTCCTCTACTGATGCAGAGGTTTCAAGCTCTTTCAACTATAAACCAGACTCTGCTTAGTACAAAATCAACTCCAAGAGAAACCAACCATTCTAGATGTCTGTCTTTGGATACCAAGTATGGTGAAGAAATTATGAGTTCCCCCTCCAGTAATGCAGATATTCAATATGGTGGGAGTAGGATTTCTAGTTACAGAAGCTTCCAGACAGATTATGGGTCATTGGTTTCTGACCAAGCATCCACCTCAGATGCTCCAACTGATTTATCTTCATCAGAGAGCAAGGTAATTTTTTCTATTTCTTTGTACACTTAGTTCCAATGATAGTCACCAGTTAAAAGATAATAAGATATGAAGCTGGGCCTCATATTTTTTACCAATCTTGTCTATAAATACATTAGAGAAGTTCAAGACGGGCATATGAAAATTGTGATCATCCCAATATGTTGTCTGATATGATACATCTTGAATGAGTTTCAGACAGTACAATGGAAACTATTTTGTTGAATAAAAAAGGAGAAGAAAGAGAGAAAAATAAATAAATGTAGGAAACATAAGGGTGGCAATGAGCCAAGCTGGCTTCCTGAGCCTCCAATAAAGCTCATTTAGCTAAATGAGCCTGAGCTGAGCTTCACCCAGATCAGCTTACTAAAATCTCAGCTCGTTTAATTGTGTATATATTATATAAATAAACATAATATAAAAATAATGTATTATTTTAATGAATAAAAAATAAAAAAAGTACTGAGACAATAAATAACAAATAGTTACGAAACATAAGATTTTAATAGGTGTTTACAATAAGTAATCATGTCAAAATAGCTTTTTCTTTTTGGTTGATCAAATCAAGACGACATTTCAAAGTAACATTTATTATCAAATAAATAAAAATCATGAAAAAACATTTCATTGGTGCAAGAAAACTGGCACATGAGACGTTTTAAATATATTGTCGTTTTCCAGGTGCCTACTTTTTGAATCATGGTTTGACTTTTCAACTTTGTTATCCACCTGTCATCTTATGATTGCTCCCTTATCCTAACGAGCAGATCCGAGCCTGAGCTTGATTAATGTGTGATGAGCCTGAGCTGAGCTGGGCAAAGCTCGGCTCAGCTTGGCTTGTTGCCACCCCTAAGGAAACAGTCACACAAATGCCGTGTTTATGAAATAAAATGTGACATGTAAATGCATACAGGAAACCTAAGGTAGTTGTGTGGTAGTCCTAGTGGTGGCCTAGTTTTATGTGTTACACATGGAAGGGGGCACAGCACATTACTAAATGGGTCCCACCTAGGAGTTCTACCATAAAAAAGCTGACTCATGAAATGACTGCAACTATCTGACCCTTTGCATTATTTAGAATTTTTTTAAGCAGTGTGTGTGGTCCACCAAAAATCCTTTACGTTATGGTCCATCTATCTGTTTGGTCAGGGCATAATAGATCTTTTGAGTGTGACCCAATAAATGCTGGATCATATTCTGTGCATGTTCACCACTTATGGTTATCCAGCTGTTAGGTGGTCCCTGTAATCTACTTTTAGGGTACCTTATATTTCCCCCCCGTGCAAATATGCTTGTTATTTTGTTGCCTTCCATAGATCAAATGCACATGGTTGGTCAATATATTATTATATGCACTTACAATAACAATTCAATCAAAGATCTTCTCATGTATGTGCAGGTTGATATTAATTTTGAGTTAGAAAGGCTGAGAATTGAACTCAGACATGTTCGAGGAATGTATGCAGTAGCTCAAAATGAGACAATTGATGCTTATCGGAAAGTAAGTTCGTTTTTCTATCGTGAAACAGTTGGCAAGAAGTTTGAACCCTTGAAATAAATGAAAAAGAATCAGTTGAGTATTATACCATCTAGAAAATTTTATTATGGATTATTGGCAATCTAATAGGTACACCTCCCCAACCCCCGGACCCATCTTTCTGATTTAAATGATGGGTCAGTACCTGGATGTGCCATAGCCCCAAATTCAGGTCATTTGGACAAGTCTAGTAATATTATTGGGCCTTTTTGTCAATTAATCCACACATTCATTCTATGACCAGTGCTTTTTCAAATGGGTGGATTCTTCCTACCAGAGCCTGTCAATTAGACAGTTTGGATTGATGGCATCGGCTGATTACTCTCCCTTGATTGATCTTAGCAAATAGTCCTGTCTGTTCACATGGAAAGTTAGGGAAGTGAAGTGAAACATGTTTTCTTTCAACTTTTTAAAGGGTGTTTGGTTGCCAATGGAAGGTTGAAGGAAGTTTAAACTTGTTGCAACTTTCTAAAGGAAATGCGAAAATGCTACCTTTTTATGGAAAAGTAACTTCCATTTTCAGAAAGTTGGAAAGGATCTCGGAAAACTCATTTTCTGACCCTCAAAGTTTCTAAGCAATTGAATGTGAAGAAACTTGTGCAGTTGGGAAAATTGATTTACTTTCCCATAACTTTTTCAACTTTCCGTGCAAACAGATGGAACCTATAAAGAAATATGCTCATGTTCTTACTTTATATCAGCTCAACAATCTAAATAAGCGCCGGATGGAGGAAGCTGGTAAGGTCAAGGAGATCACCTTCAAGGAGGAGGAAGCTAGAGAATTAGCAAGGCAAGAGAAAGAGAAACATGAAGCTGCAAAGAAGGAAGCTGATTACATGAAGGAATGTGTTGAAAGAGAAGCTTTGCAAAGGAAAGAAGCAGAGATGAAAGCTAACCGTGATGCCAAAGAGAAAGAAAAGCTTGAGAAGGCCCTCGTGGGTCCTGATCAGCAATACAAGATATTCACATGGGAAGAGATTGTGTTAGCCACCTCATCATTTTCTGATAATCTTAGGATTGGAATGGGAGCATATGGTACTGTTTACAAGGGTAGTTTGCATCATACCACAGCAGCAGTGAAAATCCTTCACTCAAAAGAGAGTTCTTGGACCAAGCAATTCCAACAGGAGGTAATGAAATGTTTTGGAATGAAAATGCTCCAAATTAGTATACATTCATCAAATATAAGCATATATACCTCTAATCCGTGTGACATGTTGTCAAGTACTCCATAATTATCTTTTCTTTTGTTTCTTCTTTTATTTTTTTCCAAAGAGATGCAATTTCAACCATACATGTTTGTCAGACACTTTAGTGTGCATCTGTCAAAATAGGACCTTTTGTCTCCTTTTTGAGTCTTTGTTACAGTAACTTACAGTTTGCTATATTCTGTTTGTTTAAATATGTTTCATATGTTCTATAATTAAATGAATTTAAAAAGAATAATAGTAGTGTGAAGCATTTATTATACAAGGTGAATCTTCCACCAATCATTAAGGTGCTGTGCGCCACACGTACATGTGCACAAACTCACAGAAAAAAGGTGTATTGTAGGCACTCATAAAACTTTATATCAAGGTGGAAATTGTTTTAATTAAATACTGGAGATTTTTTTCTATAACACATATTTTGATGGTGTTATTATAAAGTACTAGAATTTCTCACCTCGCACATGAATCAAGTTAGTAATCTTATTAGGAGGAGTTCAAGCTTTCTGTTCACATTATCCCCTAAGGTAGTCTTGCCTTGATGCACAAGTGCCAAGTGTCATAGTGGTTATAGGTGTCCAGCACATAGACTTCTAGATATCATGACACATCCATATACAAATTTTAAATAACATAAATAAGAGTAAAAGAAAAACTTGAAACATGAAGAAGAAGAAGAAGAAGAAGAAGAAGCAACATGTTGGAGGTTTTACTGACACCAGCTTAGAACATCATCAACATGCTAAGAGGAGTCGGGCAAAGGCCCAAGTATTGGCACAGTGCCCAAGTGTCATCATTGCTAGAACTCTTAGTTTTGAGGTGTCTTGGTAACACTGGCCTAATGTTTGTTTGAAGTTCCCCTAAATTAGATCTATTGCGTGGTACAATTATGAAAAATTATCTAGTATGTTCAAGAAAAGATGGTCGAAAAGCCATAGATTATATTTCTAAGATGTATGCAATTAAAAAAAAATTCCAGTAGGTTTTAGGGAAAAAAAGGACCTAGAAAAGCATAATAGTAGTTTACAACTCCCAACACATTGTATAAATTGTTAGAAATGGACATTGTTGTTTATCTGCATAAGAATGATGTTTGTTCCTTGTATTTTCTGTAAACATTTGGTATAATTATTACATTATTATGATTTTTATGTAGGAGTATGTTATTTTTTAGTCCAGGGGTTTCATAATATAACTGTCTCATACCTCATGTCTGTTTAAGTTGCTTAGTCTTGGATCTTCCAAGTTAA
The DNA here is from genome assembly GCA_025762735.1 of Platanus orientalis. NCBI lineage: Eukaryota > Viridiplantae > Streptophyta > Magnoliopsida > Proteales > Platanaceae > Platanus > Platanus orientalis. Next base: position 4,144,173 of record JAOXJP010000015.1, on the reverse strand, counting down.
AATGACCAAATAGTTCCTTCAAGTTTAATCTGCACTGAAAAATATATGTTTCCTTTAAGCATTTTAATAGAACATTCATTCACTAATGTTTTTCTTATATTCCTTCAGCTTGAAATCTTGGGCAAAATCAGTCATCCTCATTTGCTTATTCTTCTTGGTGCCTGTCCTGATCGTGGCTGCCTAGTTTATGAATACATGGAGAATGGTAGTTTGGATGAGAGGTTGCTTCGGAAAGATAATACACCCCCAATCCCATGGTTTGAACGGTACAGAATAGCTTGGGAAGTAGCATCTGCCTTGGTCTTCCTACACAATTCAAAACCAAAAGCAATCATCCATCGTGATCTAAAACCTGCAAACATTTTACTCGATCATAATTTTGTAAGCAAGATTGGTGATGTAGGCCTTTCCACATCGCTTCCTTCAGACCATTCTTCAGCAGCTACCATTTACAAGGACACAGGCCCTGTTGGGACACTTTGCTACATAGACCCTGAGTATCAAAGGACTGGCTTGGTTACTCCGAAGTCTGATGTTTATGCATTTGGAGTGGTGATCCTGCAACTGCTGACTGCAAAACCTGCCATAGCACTGGCTCACATAGTGGAAAAAGCATTAGACAATGGTCGCTTGATAGAGATTTTGGATTCAGAGGCTGGAAAGTGGCCGATTGAAGAAACGCAGGAGTTGGCTGAATTGGGATTGAGATGCACAGAACTGCGGCGTAGTGACAGACCTGATTTGGAAGCTCAAGTCCTTCCGGTTTTGGAGAAATTAAAAGGGATCGCTGACATTGCCAGAAATTTTGCACCCAGTGCTCAATCATCCCCTCCAAACCACTTCATCTGTCCAATACTTCAAGTATGCCTCTTGCCTCTATCTATATTCTAATATTTATAAAACCAATATCAACAGACTTCTCTATTTCATCAGTTGTCTACTTTTTCAGAATATAAATACTTAGGTTTAGGAAGTCTGCATGTGCTACTCATACTGATTTGCTAAAACACCTGTCATCTGCAAAACAGTTTAGCGAATTATATAGCCAGATATGGCTTTTATCCCTTAGTTTCATGATAAAATTAGATGTATTTACAAAGTACAAATAACATAAATCTAACCGAACTGTAAATCAAGTATATATGGTTCAAGATCAGTCTGGACCTACCTTTCCTCAGTGTTGCATGGATATGAATATGAGAGTTGGAATCCAAAGCATGTTGGGAATCTGACTCGGCATGCTGGAAAAAATTTGGATTTATAGGCTCATCCAAAAATAGTATTTAATGTTAAATATAAAGATACCATGAGAGTTGCATCATGGGCTTAAATAAAAAATGTAAATGATTTACATTTGTCACCTAGAAACTTCTATAGAAAAAAGATGGAATTTATAACATATGGTAGATATTCATTCATGTGAAACAAACGAGCAAAAAAGAAAAGAAAATCTAGAAACGTCACCCAAGAATCCATGGAGTTAAAGAATCTGAGGCATGTCTGACTTATATACTTCATCTATTTAGAAGAGTCCATGCAACACTGCTTTTCCTGTTTGTGTAAATTAAGTGGATGAGAAGGGCTGAGACTCATCATTGATAGGTCGGAACTAAGAGATCTATGGAGCCAAATTTGATCAAAAACGTGGTTTTAACCATAGTTAACATGGCGATAAGTGAAAGTGAGAAACAGGAAGTGAGGCTTAATGAATTCTTAAGAAGCAAGAAGCAAAAAATGTAAATAAAGTAAATAACACTAAGTTACAATCATTAATTTCAACTACAATACAATAGAGTGAATAAACTTAACAAAGTACTAGAAAACCTAAAAACTATACTTTTTTGTTTTTTGTTTTTTTGGTAATGAAATTTTTTTTGCATGTTAAATAGAGTTCTCAATAGATTTGCATCCTCTTCTAGCACTTTAACAAGCCAGGTTTGGGGATTTGAATAGGTCCAAATTGGTAGATTTGGATTATTGATCCCAAACGTAGCTAAAGTGTGTGCTACTTTTTTTCTTCGTCTTCCAACATGCTTAAAGCTTAACATCGAAAAATCTAAAAATAGTATTTTGGCAGTCTTCTATGCAAATTTTTATTTCTTGTGGAGATTCTTCTAGAGCTCCTTCCCAGGACTTGATAATTTCCATAGAGTCACCTTCCACAACAAGTCTTGATACTCCTAAAGCCTGGGCTGTCCTTAAGGCAAATAATGCTACTTTGCACTCAGTTAGAAGTGGGGAGCATAAGCTTCTTCATCCAGATCTCGTTGCTGTCAATTCTCTCATTGAATTTTGTATCACAATTCCCATAGCTGACAATTGTTTAAGATCCAAAGTTGCTCCATCAAAGTTGACCTTTAGGAAGTCGCCTTGTGGGTTCCCACTTATTCATGTTCTGCTTCTCTTTGTTTTGAGCTGGGTGTAGAGCTTCTGGCTCCCTTTTTTTTGGTAAGTTTTTTAATTATTACTTTTTCGTAGTGACCCAACCTGGTCCGGTTTGGTGTGTGTGTGTGTATTGATTTGGGCATGCCCATGTTGGCCAAGTCCTCCCCCTTCCACAAAGCTGCGGTACCCCTTGGGGCCCGAGCTTCCAGCTCCCTTATCAGTCCACATGCATTCAACAGGATTAGATGCATGTTAAAATTTTCAAAAACAAAAATTTTAACTATATTATGTTAGTAATAAAGAATCAAGACATATAAATCAATATGCAAACCACTTGTTATTAGTATGACCAACCATACCTCAGATTTTATTATACTTAAGATTTTTGTAGATAACTAACATCTTATAGTTAGACTATAAAAGAGATTGTATAAAAACCATTACATTTGAATCATTTTTATTGGATTGGAGTAAAGTAATATACACAAGAAATTCAATATTAATTTTTTTTTCTACAAAATCATTACTAAATCTCATAAATAATATTTTTCAAAGCCAACAACATAGGATTTATATTAAATAAAGTAAAATATTGTTTCTTAGATCGCTCCCCAGTCGATTCATTAGAGATTTCTACTTGCTTCTCTAGAGGCTTCCACTTGTTTCCGTAAATAGTTTCTACTCACTTCATTGTGCTTCCTAAACGTGGGAAACATCCCATTACTTGGGGAAACAGTTTGGAATTAGCTTCTCAAACGAGCTTCTCACCTTGTACCAAGCTTCTCTGGAACTATGGCTTCAAGCATGTGATCTGCCTCATTCTTCTGACCAAAAAAAAAAAAAAAAGATAGAATGGTCAAGAAAATCTAGGACAGACCATAAAATGGTGTGCCCTAAACCCTCTGCATGAGCCATGGGTGCACAGAACATGTAAGTCTATGCAGGTGTAAAGACTTTCTGACATTTATCCATCCTGTTTGCCATCTTAGTTCCTTTATGGGATTATAAGGGCATCTTTGTCCTTTTGGCTTACCCTAAACAAATTATGTTGCTCTCATGGGTAAGGTTGAGATGTACTTAAATATTGTTAGTTCCGAAGATTAAACTGAAAGGGTTATCTGAAATCTGCTTAAGATTGTGTTTTTAGTATTATTCTTCACCTTAACTCATTGTTTGGAGTTTGACATGGGAGTTTGATTGTTTCTGTCCAGGATGTAATGGACGACCCTTGTGTTGCTTCAGACGGATACACATATGACCGCAGAGCAATAGAGACATGGCTCAATGAGCATGATCAATCACCAATGACAAATATGCCCTTTCCTAATAAGAATCTCTTACCAAACTATAGTCTTCTTTCCGCAATTATGGAGTGGAAATCCAGAAAACAATGACTCCAGTCACTTCATTCATTGTTCCAGTGAAGACCCATGATCCTGTTCTTTTGCATAGACTAACATTTCTCTACTTTTAGGATAGGTTGAGATCCCGCACTAAAATGACTGCACGTAAATGCATTGCTAATACATTGGAGCTGTTTTCTACTTGATCTGGAGATGGGCTTTCTCTGATCTTAAAGATGAATTCATTAACTTTCTTTAGAATATCATATCATAGAATATAAAAAATATATTTACATGATCCAATTAACTCTAGCATAGTCATGTTGAATGGAAGAAGGCATTGTACATAAGTCCTGACAAGCTTGCAATACTTGGACTTCTATTTTAGCTTCATTTTACATGATAACTATGTTTCTGCTCATGGGACCGAAGAAAATTTGTACAGTGAACTTTTTGGTGTGCAATGAACACCACTGTGAATTCTTTCTTAGAAATTGCAACTTAGAGAATCTAAGTTTGTTTTGTGATGAGTGTTTTCTGATTATGTCGTTCTTTTTACTCCTTCGTGATGGAACTTTGTGTAAGTAAAAGTTGTGTTAATAAGTTGTATTAATGTGATGAAACTGTCAAAAATAAAAATCTTGTTTTTTACATTCCATTATCAGATTGTTTCTCAAAGGCCTTCAGATCCTGTTTAGGCTGAGTGGTTAAGCTACTCCACAATGCGAGTAGGCATGCACCATTTTGTGTTCAAATTGCAAAAGACTTTGAAGCAAGGGCCTTAGAGATGAATGAAGAAACAGAGAAAAAATTGTCTACAGTTTGAAATCCTCTACAGTTCAAACTGTCCTATCTCAGATTGTGATTTGACTGAAGTTTGAAATTCAAATATTGAGGGTGTGAAATCACACCCATTTTTTAACTGTAGAATGATTTTACACTGTAGACGTTCTCTCGAACAAACAGGGCTATCTTCGCAACAAAATCTAGGAATATTAGATTTTCAGGGAAGGATTTGTAAACAGCAAAGTTTTTTGTACCATGAACAAAAAACTTCAGTTTTGTCTTTTAACATGGGGTTTCTTTTTGCGTCTTTTGTTCAGGCTACAAAATATTGCTGCAGCAGATCTTAGGACTAGATTTTTCGAAAGATTTAATAAAAGAATAAAAAATTGATACTTATTGACTAGTTTATCGGTTGGGCTGTCAGTTGGGCCGGGCTGGGATGGGCTAAAGCCAACCCAAAATATAATATATGGGCCCAAGTTTGGTCCGAGCCAGAACTCAGCCCGTTGTAACAGATTGGGCTTGGGCCGGGGTTGGACTGCCCGATCTAAACACATGAACTGACATGTGGAGAAGTTAAAAAGTAAAAAAGGTGAAATTGCATGCATGTCATTCAAAAATGTTCAAAAAACCATGCACATGTCACCTTTTTTACTTTTTAACTTCCCCACATGTCATTCAAAAAGGTTCAAAAAACCATGCACATGTCACATCAACTTTGATTTTATTGAACTGGGCCGGGTATTTCGGGTTGGGCTGAGGCTTACCCGAACTTGGTCCGAACATTACATTGAGCCTAAAAACACAGCCCAAACTCGGCCTAGCCTGAACTTAACTTAGCCTAGCCCCCTCAAATGTCAGGCCGAACAAGACGGCCTTTGGGCGACCTCGGACCAATTGACAGCCTTATTCATCAGTGATGTAAATTTGAGAGGTTTCAAACATCACCCATTGTTAAAAAATAAGTCATGGTGCTTACAAAATTAGTTTCTAATTAGAGGGATTGATTGTATAGGGATATCTAAACTCTTAATTTAGAAATTTCACTCAAGTAACTAAAGAACAGGGATGCACATGGGCTGGACTGGCCAGATGGACAATGAGCCTGGGCAGAGTCTAATATCTGGCCAAACTACCTAATCTTGGGCCGAGCTTGGATTTCACTGGTCTTTAACCCAAGGTTAGCCAGGTTGGGCTTTAGGATCTGCTCCTGATATTTTTGCCTAGTTTGGGTATCTGAACCCAGACCATGTGGAACCCCTAACTCAATGTAACTAACTTTGGAAGTTTTGTCCACATTTCTAAGTCCATAGAGATTTTTCTAGGAAATTGAGCTCATGCTATTTTTATTTATTTATTGTCCAGTAGATGCTTTTATGTGAAGTAGGGCTGCTCGAATTGAGCTGCGAGCTGGGAGCTGGGAGGGCCGGGCTGAGTTCAGAAGTGTCTGAGCCTAGACTCAGTTCAATGTTGTTCAGCCCGAATTTGGTCCGTGGTATTCAATGGGCTTCAGGCTGAGTTCGGGCTGGACCAACTTTACAGCCCATAGACATAGGCTGTTAACCATATAAAATAATCTATAATTTATTATTATTTTTTTATTTTTGACATCACATATAATATAATTATATAATTTTGGGTTGCATGGGCCCTTCAGGCTGAGCTAAGGCTTGGCCAAACTGAATTCACTGTAGGCCAGTCTGCCTAAATTTTGTGCAGGATAAGTTATGCCTTGGGCCAGCCCCGCCCAAGTTGCAGCCTTATGCAGAAGAAATGCATTTGGTTTTTACCATTTTTCTCGAAATGTAGTAAAAAAAAAAAAAAAAAAGGGAAAGGATGTTCTGTCCAGGATTTGGTGTCCAGGACACTAGGGGATGTCATATGGAATAAAATGAGTGGTTGGTGCATTTTTTGAATATGGAATATACATTTTATTCCATATGACGTCCCCTAGTGCCCTGGACACCATCCTAGACAGAACATCCTTTCCGTTAAAACAAAAACAAAAACACAAAAAACAAAAAACAAAAAACAAACATTAGTTTTGCTCTTTTGAGAAGATCCGCTTCTATTTTATTGAATTATGTGATCTTAATCTCTAAGACCCCTTTTTAGGAAAAGAAATCATTTACAGTTTGAAATCCCTCTACAGTTCAAATGGTTATATCACAACCACAAATATGTATGATTTGAAAGTTAAAAATTCAAATCTCAAGGGTGTCAAATCAAACCCATCTTTGTGGCTATGGTAAACCCATTTGAACCAGAGGAATTTGTAGATGATTCCCTCTCCATTTTAGAGTCAGACTTTAGGAAAGAGAATTGTTAACGAGACCACTCTTATCCCTTGACATGCCTGTATTCAGGATCAAGGCCATCCTGAGGCAACTTCAAGGCTTTTGTGGGAACTCTTGATTTTGAATGTAGTGAAATTGAGAAGCGGTTCAGGGATGAAGGCAGTCTCCATGAAATTAATGTCTATAGTTTAATTGAAAATCCCTCTACAATCTGAACGATCATATCAGTCACAAAAGTGGTTGTGAATTGAATGAAATTCAAAATTCAAATCTCAAGGGTCTCAAAATTCTTGGAAGCACAGACACCGACATAGGATATGGGTACAATATGATATGAACAGTGACACAACAATTCTTAAAAAACTAGGATACGATATAACAAGAATATTGTAATTAATTAATATTTTTAGTTATATTTTAAGTTTAAAAATAAATAACAAGCATCAAAATGTTTGATAACATATGTAAAATAATTTAAAGCAATAATATGAAACAAAGAAGTACATTAATAACCATACAATGATATTTGGTCTTTAAAGTACAAAGTATTAAGAATTAAAAATAAAGTGTAACAAAAATAAGAAAGAAAACTAAAAGAAAAAAGAAGACAAACCTTCAAGGTCATCTAATTATGATCTTATATATACCCTTTATCATCGTCACGATGACGATCACCATCCTTATAAAGATTGTTCTCCATCACCAGTCCCCTTTTTCCTTCTTTATTACTTTTCTTATTTGTATTTATTATAATACCCTTTTGAGTATTTCTTCAATTAACCTCCATTATTCTAACTATTTTACTTAACTCCAATGTTGTATACCGGATGTGTCCCTGATGTGTCAATTTTTTTTTAATTCTCTGACACCGTAGACACATGCAGAGGTATCCTTGTTGTGTCCATGTCTGATATGTGTCAAACACAGACACAACAAGGATTTTAGAGTGTTTGTGTTTCCTAGCTAAAAACACAACCATTTTTGTTGTTGTGAGAGGCCCGTTTAGACTTAAGATGATTTTGTTTCGTCTCTTTGGCATTGGTCTTTGTGTTTTTCATAAGCAAGTTGAAGTGATTATTGCTTTCAAGGAATTGGCTACCAATCATTTTCTTTTGAATAACAAATAGAGACTTGGTTTGTTGGTAAAACACAAGCAAGGGTTGTCGTTGTGACATGATTTTGACGCGCATGGGTGGAGCTACGTAGCGGCAAGGAGGGGCAGGTCGCCCCTCAAATTTCCAAAATAATTCCAATACCTATATACTATATATAGCTTCAACCAAATGGCAGATCTATGTATGGGCAAGGCGGCAACTGCCCCTCATCAAATTTCTAAAATAATTCCAATATCTTCTATGTTATACATATATATATAGCTTTAGTCAATCCATCTTTTGTGAAACTTATAAAACCCTCAAAGTCCTCTTCATCCGTCTTAAACCCTTCCTTTTTTGTAGAGTCCTGTAACCTTCCTTCTCTTAAACCTTTCCAAATGAAGCCCACGCTTCGTGGTACCTCGCTCTTTCACCCTCTTCAAGATTCGAGGCAGGCTTCAAGCTGTGGAGGTATCAGGTACGTTGTATCTATTTGTTTTCTTGGGTGCTTCTATGTTATCTTTTATATTTTTGTTTGATTTGAGATTTTTTTTTCTCATTTTTTTAAAGATCAAAACGGCTGTAGTAGAAAAATATCTGATGTTGTTTTTCGTTTTCACTTTGAAACACTAAAAGTTTTGCTTTTCAATATGTTAGTTATATATGTTTGATTCTGTTTTTTTAACCAATCAGAAACGGATTTCTTTATCCATGGATTTTTCTCCAAATCTCTTTAAATTAAAGGAAGAAAATCAAACCAATTAAGAGAAGAAAACGTTGCAAAAGAAGGGATTTCTTTTCATAGCCATTGGCCAGATAATCTATCTATTTTTTTTTTTATTTCCCTACAGACAAATTTTGGGTTTCTTTGGTTTATTCCTCATTGGTTTGAAAATCTGAAAGTAAAAGCTAGAGAATGTAGAGGATCCTTAAGACAAAATTCCGGCTAGCAAGGTAGAAGTTCTGGTTCTTGAGGAATCTTTGTTCCCCATCTCTCAAGGTATAAAAATAACTTCTCTTAACTTGTCATAATATGAAATCAATGGATTTTCTTTTTGAGTTAATGACAAATTGAAAGATTTATTTTTATGATTTCATCTTTGCGTTATTTATATAGGATCAATGGTTTTTTTAGTGGTTATGAGAATTTGATCATTGTGGGTTTCGTCAATGACACTGTATTTGTTTTTACTGTACCATTTTATAAACCCATTGGACTTCTAGAGAATTGGACTAAGACAACCGATTTGTTATGGCTATCCATTTAGTTCATTTTGACAGTAGCAAACTTTGTCTCTGGAACTTCAGCTTACCAATTTTAAATCAAGTTAGGGGTTTAAGCTGTGTTAAGTTTTACATTTATATATAATCTCCAAATTGCTTGCTTATAAACCTGATTTTCTAGAAAATTTTATATGGTTACTTTTGTAATGGTGTTCCAAGGGTTAAGGTTAGAGTAACTTTATAAATTGACCCTAATTCAGTTGCTACTACTATTATTGAGAGAGTATTTTTAACAATACATATTGTGAAAAATAGGCTATATAATCGAATATAAAGTGATTGGATAAATGAGTGTTTAATCACTTATATCGAGATAGATGTTTTTAATAGCATCGATAAATGAAAAGATCATCCATTACTTTCAAAACATGAGGCTTCATCGTGGATAATTGCCACTATGATTGTATTGTCAAGTTGGTAAAGTTTGTGGGTGTTGTACCATAGACCTGGGTTTAAAACCCGTCTTTACACTCTTACCTATCAAAAATAAATAATTGTATATGGATTTTTAGTGGGTAATTATTTTTTGTAAATGAATGATACACAGTTGTAAATGATTTTTTAATGAAAATTATTTCTTTGAGTAAATGACATACACTTTAGTATATTTAGACATGTGTTTTTAAACTAAAATTTTTTTACTTGCCCCCTATGAGAAAATCCTAGCTCCGCCCCTACTAACGTGTGGTAGTTGAATTGGTAGCCTAAAATTGGTTGAGGTGTTTATGACACTAATTTCTTGTAGAGTTTTTCAATGATGGTTTCACATTTGGTCTCTTTGAAGGAATTTGATTCGTTCTCTTACTTGAACTATAGACCAAGAAGAACTTTGTCTCTACAGAAATTATCATATAAATGACTTGAATCTTCTTTCTTAAGAGTTGGTGTAGTCCAAATGTTACCAAAATATTCTATTTTCCTCTCGGTCTTTTATTTTTATAAACTTTGGATGCGGTTATAATAGTTGTAGTAACTAATCCTCACATTCTCATTTGATGGAAATGTGGGGTGGTTGGGGGAATTCAAGTGAACCCACATTTTCTTTTGTGGACTTATAATATGGGTCTTGGCTTTGGACTTTTGATTTATGGGTCTTTTTTTTTTTGAAGGCCATGAAATATCTATTGAGGCATGCTTGGGTCTCAGGCTTGAGAGACAAAGATTTTAATGCCCGTCGAAAATATTCTTATGTCTACAGTGTTCCTCATGTCATCCCCTTTAAATGGAGAGTTCAACCCATGAGAGAGATCTCATGTGAGACGGTTCTTTACTAGAATCAGATTGGAATAAGCGACCCCACTCTAATGTGGCACCTTTAGTAGAAGCTTCCTAGTAGTCCACCCTAGGCCGGTGTGGTACTTTCAATGGAAGTTTCCTTCTTATACTCCGAGCAATATTACTAACAAAAAGTTATCAAGTTCTTTTCCAACACTTCTTTTAAAACATAAGAACCTCCTATCCCACAAGACCTTTATCTCATGTAAATTTTCCTATCAAACATTCCCCTTGAATCTTAATCGAGAGGGTGGTGGGTTAGAGCCCACATTGTCAAATAACTTCATTTTCATTAATCCCAACCACATGAAAGCAAGTCACCTTTGGTTTACATGATTGGTAAGATTGAAGCCCTTGACATCACATCATACTCAAAAAAACGGATGTGTACACGTGCATGTTCATATGTGTATGCATGTCTATCTTTTAAATACGTGGTAACAAATTACATAAGTGTGATCTATTCCTAATTTGAGAGCCCTACCAAGAACAAGAAATTTACCAATATAATATTTGGAATGGCCCCTAACAAGGAATTTGAGTTCCATGGTTTAATAACAACCATTTTACCCTATGACTTTTGGTGGGTAGAGAGCAGTGCATACATGGGATCCAAATGGGGTCCAACAACCCTAGCTAGCAAAGTACCACTAGTAAAAGAAAAAATTGTTTTAAATTGCAGTTAGAAAAGAGGGAATATTTTTATTCTTTTATTAATTTTTAATATCTTATCATTGAAATATATATAATTTAGAACTTTTATTATTGTGACAAAAAACTAAATATATAACAACTATTATATTTGTATGTTGCAATGACTTATGCCGTACAACATTATAATGCTTTTATTAGCTATAATAAGGACTATTGTTTAGTATTTGAAGTCTATTTGAAGCACATTTTCTAAAGGAGCCAAATGTTGCTAAATTTGTGATAACAAACAGCATGTTAAGTATTTGAAGAGGTAAAACTATAGATTCAACTTCATCAACAAATTTTACGTTCATTCGCATTTGCGGCAAAACAAATCTACTAATTCTTTGATTCTAGTTAACAAGAAGAATTTTAAATTAAGAGATTGATTTCAACTTGAAAATAATAATAATAATAATGATAATAAAAGGGTATGTTGATTCATGAGCAATGTCTAAGTCATATTTACGCAAAGCCAGGCTAGAGACTATCTTTAGCTTCAAGATTATTCTAATTATTCTAATTATTTTATATTATTATAGTTATACAACTATGATCATATAATTAGTAATTATGATTATATAATTAGTATGCTTATATTCTTAGATTGATTTTTAATGTATATAATTCTTTTAATTAATATAATTAAATTTTTATTTGCAGTTATAGGATTCATTAATATTCTTGATATGGTGGATGCTATCACATGTAAATTTATACCCATTTCAACAAAATTGTTTAATCTTAAAAGAGATTTTCTATAATCATCACTACCTTGATTAATACAAATAGATCAAAACCAAACAATATGATAAACAAGGCCTTGATTGAAAAATGTTTGATCGGATTCACACAAGAAAGTTCCAAAGCAAGAGCAAAGCCTTGTTAGTGCTCCCCAGCAATTCAATGGAAGCAGTACTAGGCATTAGGTGCATCACTAACCAACCGTTATCATCTGCTTTCAAAGCCAATCACGAAAAAGCAAGTTATCTATTTTGTTGGTAGGGCCCATTCGGAATCACTCACTTAACAATTGCACTCATGGGTCCATAATTTGCAACTGCAGAAGCGCTGGCAAGGGGATTGGACCCTTGGTTTCCTCCCTGGGAGGATTCAACCACCAAGAATGACATGATTGGAGCTCCTTTCGTTACAGTCCAGATTAATATGTGTGGATGTGCATGTACATGTGCATTATTTTAGTATAATTTGAACTATTTTGTCGAGTGCATGCATGCACGTGTACATGCCATAACTTTGTGGATGCTATCATGCATAATGAAGCATGTCTAACCTCTGTCACATTGACAACCCTACAAGAAAAGAAAAATGTCACTACAAAATTCTAGTATTGTGGTTTAGAAGCAACTTTTTCAGACAACAGCTTTAAGAGGCGGGGAAGGAAAGCATATATGGGAGCCAAATGGGATCCAACAACCTTACAAATTATCACTAATAATAATAATAATAATTATTATTATTATTAAGGAAATACATAGGGACATGATGCAATAGACTTGAGCTCCCAGCCAAGACTATAGACTCTATACAAAAATAATTTGATATGGATGGAGTAGACCCTGGCTCGACAATCATGATTGTAGACCCTGAGTAAATACCAGCTAGATTGGAATACTTTTTTATTACGCCAAATAGAGTCTACACTAGTGAGTTTCCTTGGACTACTCTACTAATCCCTCACTATACGGGTTGAATCATTTATTACACTAGTACAGCCTGTATAAAAGAGGGGGGTTGCATCAGGTTGAAAGGCAGCATAAAAACTAATTAACCATTTAAATATAAATCCTAGAAATTCATTGTTGTTGTTGTTGTACCTACCATCCATTGTGTTAATAATCTTGCCGGTAGAGCCTATGTCTATTCTTTCAGTTCAAAGATCGACAGTAACCCTAAACTTACCAACCTCCAATCGGATCATTGCTCAATGTGAGCCCCCAAAAATGATAAACATCCGATTAAACTCTCATCTACAAAAATTAAAAGTGACAAAAAATAGAAATTTTAGCATTATACTGATTTAAATTATAGTAATGCAATCATTTCATTTGAGTTTCTCAAGGCTACTCAAGGCATTTGTAGCCTCATAGGTGATGGTTTGTAAATTGTAATGGATTCATTTAAATTTATACTGATTTGTTAATTACAATTAGAAATGAAGTCATCTTAGGTTTTTCTATAAAATGAAACGACTAATGTTATCAAGCACAAATGGATGCAAATCTGAATGAATTGATTACAAGCCACCGCATTGTGGCTACAAAAGCTTTGGGAAACTCAAATCAAACAATTACATTACAGGTGGCTGCCAAATGCAGCCTTAGAGAATGATTAGATGAATACTTTTGAAAATTAATGAAAACATTAAGGCTGCATTTGGCAGCCACCTGTAATGTGATAATTTCATTTGAGTTTCTCAAAGCTTTTGTACCCATGAGATGAGGCTTCCGTAATGAACTCATTCAAATGTTTACTGATTTGTTAACTGCAATTATAAATGAAATCATCTTAGGTTTTTCAGTGAAATGAAATGATTTACGTTATCAAGCATAAATGGCCGCAAATCTGAATGAGTTCATTATAAACCATCTGTTGTGGCTACAAATGTCTTGAAAAACTCAAATGAAATGATTATATTACAGGTGGCTGCCAAACAGGGTATAAAACCATCAATGTGTTGTCTCTTCATCATACCCCATTATAATACATTACAATACGCTCTTTACCAAATCAAAATAGCTGTCTTGTCAAGGGTGGTGTCTGGGGCACAAGGTGACTTCGTATGGAATAAATTGGGCAGGGGTTAGATGAAATTTCAAATTCCCACCCATTTTGTTCCAAATGAAGTCACCTGCCCTGGACACCATGTCCTGGACAAGAAATCTGCTCCCTTACCAAACATTCCTTCCACAAAGTATCTGACCTTCCCAATGAATTCAATGTCCGAAGTACCCTCTTCTTGACATGATATCCTAGTACAATCTATCTGGGATAAAACTGTCATTTACATTATACAATATCAAAATACCCTTAATCCACCGTACGTGCAACCCAACCTTACATTATTCATAAAAAATTATTGATCACACACACTACAAGAAAAAATACTTTTTGCATCAACCAAAGTAGACGCAAAAAATTACAAGTTGACGCAAAAAGTATTTTTGCATTCAACTTTTTAGTTGATGCAGCCTGATGCAGTAAGTCGTGACGTATAAAGTGTTTGCATTAACTTTAGAAGTTGTTGAGGAAAGGAAGGCTTTTTGGTAGCAACTAAAATCTTTTCACGTCAACTTTTAGTTGACGCCAAAATATCCTTTTTACAATAACCATAGTTGACGCGAAAAGATAATTTTTTTGCAGCAATTTCAGTTGACTCGAAAAGATTTTTTTTGCAGCAACTTTAGTTGACGCAAAAAAATAATTTTTGCCCAAAAAATATAAAACCTTTTTAATTTTAATTTTGATTAGGAAATAGAAATGAAACTACAAATTAAGAAAAATATGAATTTTAATATTTTACATAAGATGTAAAAAATTTGACATGCTTCTTTAAATTACATTTCTCGTATTTTCTAGATAAATATACACACATGTTATCTACTGTCCATATAGAATATTACTACTGTACCATTCACTACAACTAATACAATAGGAGACAAAGTTCCTAACTTTAACTTTGTTGCACCATCAACATGAAAATATTTGAGACCAAACAACTTAGTGGCCAATGAGATGAAGAACAGGTCGTAAGCATCAGTGAAAAACCCCATACAGGAAATCACAATCGTGGTGAAGTGAGATCTATTGCAATAGCTGTCTTACAGTCCTTTAGTGCCTCTCTCACCCTCCTAAGAGATATTCTTGATACTGCACGGTTGCTATAGCACAGCACCAAAGCCCTAAGGCAGCTTCTAGACATCACTTTCTTGCCTCTCAATCTTTTTGAGCTAAAGCTGGATTCATTTGTTGTTGCAGCAGTACTAGCATCACTGTCATGGTCCACCTTCTTTGTGTTGGACCCAGATACAAACTAATCTGAAGGACAATTGGCACCAAAATTTTGTTCAAAACGGAACCCAACACCTTCCTCATTCAAGTCTTTGCATTTTGGATCATCTTTATTGATATCTAAGCTCTGTGTTGCAGCCACTAACCCTTCAGCTGTTGTATAAGTAGAATCCATTTGATGTGCATCAGTTGATGCACAATCATTGTCAAGTTATACTCTTTTTCTTTCTTGATAAGGAGAAAAATCCATAGGTGAAAAACATCCAGGAGATTCTGGGATTTCTTGAGAACTATTTTCCCTT
>JAOXJP010000015.1:4109015-4128582 GCA_025762735.1 Platanus orientalis | reverse complement strand
ACCCCATTTTTGTTATTAGCTTCTCCTGTGTACCAAAGTTTAAAACCATCAATATCTTTAGCCTTTTTTCCTTTCCAATTTATAAAATAAAAAAGCCAGTATGTTCATGAAATGATGGTCTAGAAAAGTATTATACTAGCTTATATTTTCAAGATGCTGTATAAATTATTAGAAATTGGAATTGTTATTTATCTGCAAAGAGCGATTCATGTTACTTCGATTTTCTGTAATCTTTTGTATAATGATTGTATTATTCTGATGTTTCATGTACGGGTATGGATTTATCATTTTATTGGGTTTCATGAGATCACTGTGTTGCACACCTCCTGTCTGATTAAGTTGTCTTTACTTTAATCTTCCAAGTTCAAATAGTGTCTTCATCTTTAATCATATTAGTATAACAGTCATCTTTATTTTTTTATTTGCTTTCAGCTTGAAATCTTGAGCAAAATTCGCCATCCCCATTTGCTTCTTCTTCTTGGTGCCTGTCCTGATCATGGCTGCCTAGTGTACGAGTACATGGAGAATGGTAGTCTGCATGAGAGATTGTTTCGTAAAGATAATACCACCCCAATCCCATGGTTCAAGCGGTACCGAATAGCTTGGGAAGTAGCATCTGCCTTGGTTTTTCTACACAATTCGAAACCAAGACCGATCATCCATTGCGATCTGAAACCAGCAAACATATTGCTTGATCATAACTTTGTGAGCAAGATTGGTGATGTAGGTCTTTCCACTTCACTTCCTTTAAACCATTCTTTAGAAGCTACCATCTACAAGGACACAGTCCCTGTTGGGACACTTTGCTACATAGACCCTGAGTATCGAAGGAGCGGATTGGTCACACCCAAGTCTGATGTTTATGCATTTGGAGTGGTGATCCTCCAGTTGCTGACAGCAAAACCTACCGTAGCACTGACCCGCATGGTGCAAAAAGCATTGGACAATGGCTGCTTGATGGACATTTTGGATTCAGAGGCTGGGAAGTGGCCGATTGAAGAAACACTAGAATTAGCTCTATTGGGATTGAGCTGCACAAAATTACAACTTAGTGACAGACCTGATCTGAAGACTCGAGTCCTTCCGGTTTTGGAGAAATTGAAAGGGGTTGCTGACAGGGCCAGAGATTTGCCACCCAGTATTCAGTCATCCCTTCCAGACCACTTCATCTGTCCGATACTTCAAGTATGCCTCTTGCGTCTTCTGTATGGTATCTCTATTCTAAGATTTATAAAACCAAGATCAACTGACTTTTCAATTGCATCAGCTGTTTACTTGCTTTCCCAGAATAGGAATACTTAGGTTTAGGAAGTCTGTACATTCTACTCATAGTTACCTAATCTGCAGTGGTTTATGAAATTTTGTAGCCAATTTAGCAAATTTTCCTTAATATTCAGAAAAGCATTTGGTGCATTACAAACAATGTAAATTTGAATGAATTGCAAATTAGTAAATATGGTCCAGATGCTGAAGGGTTGAGACCCACTATTTGATGGGTCCCAACAAAGAGATACATGGAGCCAAATTTGATCAAGACAGGTGGTTCTAGCCATCTGATTTCATTCTTCTGATAGAGATTAAAAAATTTGACAGAATGATCAAGAAAATCTAGGTGGGACCAACAAATGGTGTGCCTAAACCTCTGCACATGGTTATTGAACAGGCAGGTCTACTCAATGCATATCCTCACCTAGGTATCCTTTTTGTTGAACTCTTCTTTGTTCTTTTATGGGATTGTAAGGATGTTTCTATCCATATGATTTACTCTAGATAAATTTTGCTTTTTTGCGTAGATAAGGTTGATATGTATCTACATCTTGTTAGTTCTTGATCAGATTCAACTGAAGGGGTTCTCTGACATCTTCTTGCTGCCATTGTTTCAATGCTGTTCTTCGGCTTCAATGGATGGAGTTTGACATATGATATTGATTGTTTCTGTACAGGATGTAATGGATGACCCTTTTGTTGCTGCAGACGGATACACATATGACCGCAAAGCAATAGAAATATGGCTCAAAATGAATGATAGATCTCCAATGACAAATTTGCCCTTACCTAATAAGAATCTCTTACCGAATTGTACTCTTCTTTCTGCAATTATGGAGTGGAAGTCCCAAAAACAAAGTCACAAGCCACTCCAACAAAGTCCCCAGCCTCTCAATTCATTGTTCTGGTGAAGACCCATGGTCCTCTTCTTTGGCAAAGGCTAGCATTTCTCAACTGGAAGGAATGTTGGAGTTTCACACTATAATGACAGTGCATGTAAGTGCATTCATATTATGTTGAAGGTGTTTTCTACTTAAGTTGGACATGGGTTCTCTTTGATCTTAAAGATGAAATTATTTCAAGGATGTCATTGCATAGAATATAAAAGATGTATATGGAAATGATCAATTGACCTGTCTAAATAATTCTAGGATAGCTCCTGCACATAGAAAAAGGGTAGTGTTTCAAGTCTTGACAGGTTTACAGTGTGTAGACTTTTGATTTAGCTGTATTCCATGCAAGGTGATAAACTATGTTTCTGCTCATGGGACTCAAGAAAATATGTACAGTGAACTTTTCTGTGTGAAACGAACACCACTATCAATTCATTCTTGAGAATTTGGAACACTTAGAATCTAATCATATATTGTGATGAGCATTTGCTGATTATGTCAGTCTTTTTTCCATTGCCACAAAAAATTGTGTAATATACATGTGTTTATTAATGGTTGGATTCTGTGTGATGATACTATCACAAACCCAAATTTTGTTTCTATACTCCATTCTTTCTTGAAGGCTTTTCAGTTCTGTTTAGATTGAGTGATTCGGTTACTTCAGAGTGTGTGTGGGCATGCACTATTTTGTGTGTATTGCAGAAGAATTTGAAGCAAAGGCCTAGTAAGAGATGAATGAAAAAACACGGTTGTCTTAGCAATTAAATCAAGGAATAATACTCTTGTTACACAATCTATCAGTTAGTTCTTCAGCAATGAGTGTTTGGGGGCTTTTGGGCATCACAACCCAGTATCAAAAAAAAAAAGTGATGGTTTTTAAATACTATTTTCTGGTTTAGGATGAATTTTATAGATATATAAACTCTTGATTTAGAAATTTTACTTGCATAAGTTACTAAGAGTGGAGGAACACATGGGCTGAACTGTCCGAATGGGCACCTGAGCTTGGCTAGAGTCTTTTAGCTTGCCAAATTATATAAATGGCCTAAGGCTTGGATGTCACTTATCTTATCCCATGGAGATATGGGCTCAGGATTTTGCTTCTTGGATTTCAACCTGGCCTTGGGTCTACCTGGGCACAGCCTATGTTCATAAACTTGGGTGATTATAATTTCAAAGTAAATTGTGATTTCAGCATCATCTTGAGAACCGGACCGGCCATCAAACTTGTAAGATCGATGGTTCAGGTTTAACTGGGTCAACTGTCAGTTTACATGATCTAACCATGGTTCACTTAAAACATAAGTAAAATGTCGTAAATTCCAAAAAATAAAACAATTCATAATGCATTAGAAGGCTTATGACTGGGTTTTTAATTTCTAGACATACCAAAAAATATAATAAAATGCCAAAAAATAAAACAATTCATGGAAAGTGGGATTGGAATTTGAAAAGAAATGTCTCTTAAGTTTTTTCTTCTTAATTTGCTACAATAAATAAAAATCGGTTGATTTTATTAAAACCGGGTTTGTAAAAAACCGGCTGGTTATTGTTGGTTCTACCAGTTATATGAGATTTTTGGGAACTTGTGGTTTTTAGCTTCTATTGAACCGTTTAGGATACCAGTTCCAGTCAAACTGGGTTGGACCATCCGGTCTGGTCCAGTTTTCAAAACTATGGATTTTAGTGGGAAATTGTGTTTATGTGGGAAGAACTCTTATTTTACACATGTTAGAGAGTTTATTAGATGGAAACCATCATATAAGTTGACAGTGAGATGGTCGACACGTGCAAGCTGATCCCTCACTAATCTCTCACGTGGAAGATTTGAAGCCAAAAATTCATTTGTTGGATAAATCACCTAGGAAATCCATCCCCAGCGTCACCATCAACTCCTCACGATCAAGAGAAAGATGAGGGAAAACAGGAATCCTAGATCTATGACTCATCAATGAATGGGGTGCAAGTTGAGTTGGGCTCAAGCTGAACCCGACCTACCCGATTGAACTTTGCTTGGGTGCAGAAGTGTTGGGCCTTAAGTTCTAAAAATACAAACCTGACCTAGGTCTTATTAGGCTACCCAAATCCTGAACCCAACATAAAACTCAACCCCTATATATAGGTTAGTGTAATTAGGTTATGAAAATGTTTTTATAACTAAAATGATATTATAAGATTAATGGTTTAACTAATAAATATTTTTGGTCTGGTGTTTACTGTTATAGGTAAAAGCTGCTGTCTTATAGGTTAGCTCAAACCCAACCCGACGAGACTCAAACCCAAACTGTGTTGGGGTTTTTTAAATGTAGCTCTGGTAAAAGCATGGGCTAAATAAGCTCAGACTTGACAATGGATTGGGATGCCTTGGGTGGCCCTTTAACACTTGGGATTGGATATGGGTTCTCCCTCGAACCCGCTTAAGCCCAAATTGCACTCCCATTAATTTGTCATTAACACTAGGGACTCACTAAACATTGCATCCCTATATTTTGGAATTTTGTAGCTATCTTGTGTTTTTGGTTTTTCCATGTCCCCCTACATTGTATGGGTCCTTTGCATATGTACTCTTAACTTTAAAAAACGAAAATGCCAATTAGTTTACAATATAAATAATGAAAACACCCTTGATTTTTTACTTCTCTTACTCAACTAAAATTAACACTTCATTTTCCTTTATTTGTCTTTATCTCTTCAAAGTTACCCTATTATTTCTTCCCCTTCAAACAATTTTTCGTCGCCATTGTGAGTTTTGATAGAATTGAATATTATTAGTTCAGGATAATTGAAAGTGAGGATATTATCATCATTGAGGGAAGGGGGAGTCAACAACTTCATCATGGACTATGATGATTATAATTAGGTTTGGAAAGAGATAACTACAATTAAAGGCACATAAAATGTTGTCCTGATAGAGTCATGTCAGTTCTATTTGGCACAAAGACAAACCAATCGGTGGGTCCCGAAGCGCGCGCATGGCACCTTCGGTAGAGCTTCCTATTGGGAGAGTGTAACCCAAGCCAAGTGGCACTTTCAGTGGAAGCTTCCTACTAATACATCCAAAGTACTAGGTTTTAGTCACATTATTAACAAAAAGCAGTCAAGTTCTTTCCACCACATCATCTAAAACACATAAACTTCTCTCATCCTAGAAAATCTCTGATAGTAATCAACTTCTTTTCCACCACATCATCTAAAACATAAACTTCTCCCATCCTAGAAAATCTCTCATCTTCCTTTAACCTCTTCAATCTAGAACATGGAGGAAAATATGATGGATACCTAAGAACAAGAACAAGAACAAAAAAGAAAAATAAGAAAGAAATCACCTTGAGTTACCAAGATTGATAGGATTGGAGTTGGGTGAACTTGTGCATGTGTATGTGATTGCTTTATAATTTGAATCGTTTTATCGTGTGCACGCATGCACGTGCACAATGTCATAACTTTATAAATGCCATATCATTGCAGATCCATCTTTTACTTTTACTTGTGTAGTACATCATGCACGTGCGAACATGTCTAACTTTTCACCACATTTGAGGACCCTACCAAGAAAAACTGTCACAAGTAGAGAAAGTTTCATAAATTTGGAAAGCCCCCAACAAGGAATTTCAATTCAGTGGTTCAAAAAACAACCATTTTACCCTCTAACTTTCGGTGGGTATAAAGGCATGCACATGTGCCATCCAAATGGGAACCAAGAACCCTAGTAAAGTACCATTGGTAAAATTATTCTTTTAAGAAAATTATTCATAGAAGAGGGGAATTTTTAAATTCTTAGACTAATTTTTATCGTTGAACTATAATATATTATCATTAAAAAATCTAAATCTCAATCAAATATATTAAAAAAAATTATTTGAGGAAAATCAAGGGAAAACAAGTCATCTTCAACTGGTTAGATTAGTAGGATTGGAGCCCCTTTCATTTCATTCAGACTTAAATGTGTGGATGTGAGCGTGCGCGTGTATGTGTGTGTGCATGTGTACGTGATTTTATTATACCTCAAACTATTTTTTTTCACATGTACGTGTGCATGTTATAATTTTGTGAATGTCATATCATTTCATAGCCATCATACATAATGAGTGTGTCTCACCTTTGTCACATTGAGAACCCTACAAGGAAGGAAAAAACATGTAACAACTAGACAAAGTTACATAAACTTAGGATAACCCCACCCGACTTCATAATTCAATTTTTGTGGTTTAAAACCAACCATTTTACACAGTAACTTTAGGGGGTTAGGAAGGAATGCTCCAAATGGGGTCCAATAATCCCACAAAGTACTACTAGTAGAACAATACAGATGTAATGGAATAACACCTAGGGTCCAATATCTTGTTAATTCAATCAATGAAAAAAGAACAAAGTTCTACAGCTAAGGTTGTAGATCCTACGCAATAACTCACTAGATAAGAATTTTTACTCTCAGGACAAATAAGGTCTGTATTCCTACTAGTAAACCCTACACTACTATACGATTTCCTCATTGTACATAAGATTATTAGTGAGCTGAGCCGAGCTTTACCCAGTTCAGCACACGGCTGGACACATTAAGATCAAAACAAGCTCGTCTTAAACACAGCTCGATTCATCAAACTCAATTTTACTGTTTCAAACCTGAATCCCAAGATCGTAGGGGTAACCATGAACTTATCAAACTCATGAGTTTAATCAAACTTAAGACTTGATATGGATCCCTGCATATGATAAACAATTGACCAAGTTGCTTTTGTTAAACTTAAATTTGCCACAAAACGTGGAAACTAAAGCATTAAATTAAATAATAAGGGAGTTTTTCATTTTATAAAGTGAGGAAATGATTAGGGAAGGGTAAGTTCGGGAAATAATAAAATCATCAAACCATCATGTGCTTTTCTTCATCATTCCCAATTATATCATGTGTATATAATATAATACATAGCAAATCAGCCAAACATGCCTTCCACGAAGAACCTAAACCTTCCCGTCAATGTTAAATGACCAAAAGCACCCTGCTCTTCAAATCGTTAGGGCTAAAACAGTCATTTAGATTCAAATATGACCAAAGTACCCTTAGTATTCGTACACCGCACGTGCAACCCAACTCACATCGAGTAACTGAAAATATCGGTCTACGCAACGATTCTCCAAAGCCCCTGAACCAACGGTCACATGATGACCAGCTAAGCCCGTCACATGGCCAGGTATGTGGGTCCCACAAGGCTCCCCTGGCGCACGAATATTCGTGCTAAGCTAGATTGCGCCCGCACGTGCTGGCCACATCAACTGGAAGGACCTTTATTTTTATTCTCCCTTGGAAACCTCGCGTGTGCACGTGAGGGAAATCTAGTAACGGACGGCTGAAATGCGATTGAGATTTCATCCGACGGTGGTGGGATGCGTGGATGAATGGAATGTGGGCCCCACGAAAAGGCTGATGAGTGCTGACTTGGCTTTCACCGACTTCACCGGAAAAGAAGGGCGGAGAACAGAGATGATGATTAATTTAACAACCGGCCAAATGATTTAGTGGGGTGTGTCTGACCGTTGACCGGATACAGCAGGAACAATGAAAGTTTGACTGCATGTGCACGTGCGAATACCGAGATCACACGTTGGGCCTTGCTGTCTTTGACACTGTTTACCTCGGGTTCCACGTATGATTCACATGAGTGGAAATTATAGAAGGAACAAGTGGGGCTGAAGGCAGAGAGAAAGAAGGGAAGTGTAATTGGAATTACGAAAATCTCCTCATGATATTTTGTGATGTGACCTAACCTACTAATTAAATGCTGTTAAGAAATGATTTGGGATGGCTTTAGATAGCCACCATAGTTGGTGAGTTGGGACAAAGTGATGATGTTGATGCTTTTTTTTCAAGCTGATCCTCTAACCGGTCGGACCACTAGACCCTAAACACCTACCCACACCTTTGCCTCCAAACAGACACAGCCTAAGGGAATCTCTTTCTATGGTAATCTTAAAGAATTCCTAGACTAATGCCATGTGAAAACCCATGAACAAAGTTTCACATTCCACTCTTTGAGGGGAGATTAGGGTGCAAATATATTGAATAAGAATTGGATTTGGTAGATCCAAATTCGGTTTATTTAGTTTTTATACGTATCCAAATTTGATTATGTATTCAATAGATGTTTTAAATACAAAAGTATATTCTTATCCATTTAGTTAGTTGAATATCGAATATAAATACCAATATATCCTATTACAAAAAAAAAAAAAAAAAACTAATATATATTTGCAATATTGGATACATATCCAGATATTGTGTAAATGAATATTTGAATATTGAATTTTTGGATATCCAAGTAATAAATATCCACATATTCGATAATTATCTAACAAAAATTATGAACCTGCTATTAAATTTATAGAAATTTTCACAAATCCAACTCCAAAAAAATCTCATATAAACACTTACATATAATTTATCATATGTTATGTAACCTATGATATTATAATATGATTAATAATCTTAAATCAGTAATTAGGTATAAAATATATTATACATAAAACATATTATATATATACAAACAAATATGGATATTAAACCAAAGCGGATCTAAATATTTCCATTTTTGGTTTATTTATAATTGCATTTTTTAAACAGACAGATATTTATTCAAATTAGATACATATGGACCCATTTTCGCTCTAAGCAAACACAAATATACATCAAATACAAATAATAATCAGATAATTTGCACCCTTTGAGGAGACTAGGGGTTTCATCTCTACTTTACAACAATCAGCTTTCCTTTATCATCACGAATGATTGATATAAAACCAGCTACACTTGCACTTACAAAAGTAGTTCCATCAAAATTTAACTTCAAAAGGAATAGGGGTACAATACTACAAACCTCTTCATTCGCGTTTCTCAATTATTGTTCTTGGGTGGTCCTAGTCTTTCCCCACCCATCTGAACATGATTTTGTTGCTTTTGTGTCACAGGAATTTATGTTTGGTAAACACCTGTAAAACATTTTTTAAATGTCTGAGTTCTAGCAATAACATTGCACACAATGAACAAGCCGTTCAAGTATAACATGGTCTAACACATCCAAACGACGTCTTACAAGCTAGACCTATAACAAAACTAGGGGTAGCAATTCTTGTTGGCAGGTCAAGCTCGTGTCGTGTTGAGATAAAGGTATACGATTATATGACTCAACCCAAAACCCAATCCATTTATTAATTATGTTAAAGTGGGTTCACCCACTTTTACATGAAATGAAACACGTTTACACTCAACCCTAACCTGTTTTATTTTGTGTTGGGTCATATCCGGTTTACAGGTTATGTGGTAATTTGTGATGGCAGGTCAAATTTGTATCGTGTCAAGGGTATATGACTATATGGATCAACCCGAATATGATCCATTTACTAGTTGTGTCAAAATGGGTCAACCCGTTTTATTTTGTGTCGGGTTCACAGATCATATCAAAGATTGCCAACCGTAAACAAAACTAATCTAAAATACGATGAACCATTGATTTTCTTATAATGTCACCAACCCCAAGTGGTTGAACCGTTTGCAAATGATTGCAATAAGAAAATAGAAGGTTAATTTAGTAACATAAGAAAACAGAAGTGAATGCAAGAGGCGAATGTCACGTGCCAATCACATGGGCGGTGAGCCTCGTACGGGCAAAGGAAGGGCAAGGGGAAAGGAAAGAGTGCGGGCCACCATCCGGGTAGGGTTGTCGGGTAGTGAGGTTTATCATAGTTGGGGGCGACACGTGGGACAGCTAGCACGCACCTGTGGGGACGCTTAATCATCACCCGACAATTACCGGATTTGGATATTATTTTTTTTAATGTTTATCTTATCATTCTCGTCTCTATTGACGTTAATATCCCTGGTGTTTGCTTTTAATGCCTTCTAGCTCTTACCCAATCATTGGTCACTTGTAACGGATGAATAAATAACCCCAAACACCAATTTTATGACTGTAATACCCTCTTTTAACTTTTCAGTAAAGAAAACTATTTTTTTTTCTACAAAAATCTAGTTTTATTTATTATTATTATTATTATTATTTTGGTAGGGAGTTTAGTGTCACGGGCTTA
The DNA here is from genome assembly GCA_025762735.1 of Platanus orientalis. Taxonomy (NCBI): domain Eukaryota; kingdom Viridiplantae; phylum Streptophyta; class Magnoliopsida; order Proteales; family Platanaceae; genus Platanus; species Platanus orientalis. Next base: position 4,118,344 of record JAOXJP010000015.1, on the reverse strand, counting down.
GCATTTTCAAACTCGTAAGAGTGCCCGGAACACTGGTGAGGGTTTGGGTTTTAGATTTGGGCGTGCAGTGACACTAGGCTCATTTTCATTCTAGTTTTGGTTTCAAGTTTTGAATCTTTTCTACTAAATAATTGGAAGAAATTTTTTAGCATATTCACTATATATGTTAGGCATCTAACATTAAAACTAGGGTGCCAAACAGATTGGATATGTATTTGTATCTGATTCGTTAAAATATTATATTTGCATGTTATCTGGTGGATATTTTTATAATTGGATGGATATTTACATTAATCACATACCAATCAGATATGCATATGTAATTGGATAATTTGCAATCCTTATTAAAAGGACTCATCATATCAAAAAGAAAAAAATAGAGGATGATAAAAAAATTTATTCCATTTTTGTCTAAGATTAAGTGTCAACTTAGTGGAGATACTGAAAAAATTGCTAAAGACAAGCCTAAATGTTTGGTAGTAACCTGTCCTATATGAACCAATGACGTGGCTGATTTAATTTGTTCATGTAATAGATAACATGTCAAACACATGATACATTCTAAGGTAAAATAAATAAATAAGATAGCTTTGAATTGTCATGTTTAATTCCACATTTTTTTGGTTTTTTGTTTTTGTTTTTATGTTCTACTTAGAAGTAGAGAGGTGGTAACTACAAAAGAAGCCTGGACAAAATTCAATTGGACCCACACGGCATAAGATATGAGAAAAACTATGATCTATTACAATCACCTACATTTATACGGGTTTGCGCCTATGACTCCTCATGTGTAGTCCTGTTATCATAGGATAAATTATCAAAAAATAATTAAAATTTTTATTTATTTACTTATTTTGTTTAAAGCTACTTGAAAGCCTTTTGATTATTAATTATTAGTATTTCCGTGCCATAATATTCTTATTTCTTAAGCAGCCTTGCTAATTTATAATTAGAGACCAATCATTATCACCATTTGGGAACTAGAGGGGCCGCCCTACGTAGGTCATTGAGTTCATAAAGATGTGGAGTGGGGCATTAATGTAAAATTACACTAAAATATGGGGATGGGGTCCTATTTCCATTAGAACCCGGAAGAGAGAGAGAGAATGAATGATGAGGAAGAATGGGAGTCCAATGATTGTGAGAATGCGTGTCGGGTCATGAAGGGACAATCTGACACGCACTGCTGTAGTTTGTGGGCTCCACGTGTCACGTCTTTCTATATCCTGTACGCAAGAGCCGGAGCACGAGGGGTTTCGTCCACGTGAGTTTGGGTTCTGACCGCCACTCTTCCCCGTCCCCTCCTCCAGGTTACGACCCCATTCCTCTTTTCCCAACTCGGCTCCTCCCTCTAACTTCGACTCGGCTCGGCTTCGCTTGGCTCCAATTTCTCACCTAAAACAAAAGCTGTATCATGTTGTCTTAAAGACGGTTTATATCAAGAAGTACGGTTGAATCATGACCATGGAATACGTAAGAAGTGGGTGAGTGGAGGTCAATCGGATTCGAATCTAACGGTAAGAAATTCCCCACCTCACTGAACAAAAGGGTGGGTGGGTAGGACAAGAAGTTTATGTGCAGTAGTAATCACAGCCATCCAATCTACAAGTTGATGGTTGACAAGTCAGAGATTCCTTACTTGACAAAAGACTAGACATAGGGGGGACGATGCCTGTCGAGGTATGAGGCAAGAGGTGACAGCCATCAACTTCCTTATGATTGAATGACTTTAGTCAAATCTATCAAATGCTTTGGGCTTGTGGCGGTGCCGTGTGTGATGTGAGCAAAATCAAATCAATGCACTAAGTATTCCATGCGGGCTGTTAAGCTCATCCATTAGTGGTCCACCAATGAAAGCATCCTGACCCATGGATATATCTACCTTAAAATTGGGGGGATTTGGAGTTGGTGCACCAAACCCGTTTGTATTGATGAGTTGTGTCTGGTTCGGGTTTGAATCCGACCCTTATATTTGGATTTAAACAATCATCTACTGGTTACAACTGGCACGGATTTGGTGCACCCCTTTAAGAAGGCCTAAGGTCCGCCTCCATCAAGGGCGGATACATCTGCACCAAATAATGATATAGACTTCTGGGGGGATTGTTTTTCACTTTTCGGTGCCAATGTATCTATCCATCAGCAGGATGGATCTTAGGCATTCTTTAATGGAGTGGACCAAATCCTGGGGGGTTACGACTGGGCAATCAAGTTAACGGGTACAATTGACCAACCCTCTTCAGGATTCAAATCACTCTGAATTGAGAAATACCACACTACCACACGACTTACTACGGAGGTTATTTGACAGAGGATGACTTATTTGGTGTATTTACTGTAATACCCTACCTTGCCAAGCATCTTGTGCTTATTGGTATTACTATGATTAGGGCTGTAAATAGAATGAATTCAACGTGGATATATGTAGAAATTCAAATATCTATATATATATATATATATATTTAGAAGACAAATATGTATTCGTATTTATTTATTTAAACAAATATCGAATACAAATTTGAATATATCCAATTACATTTTTTTGTTGGAAAATTAAGATTTTGAGTAGTGATACATATATTGAAGAACATGAGATGAGAGAGAGAAGTGGAGAGAGATAAGACTGTTAGTAATAGCAATAAAAATAACAGAGAATAAACATCCTATAGACAAGAAGATGTTGGCGATTTTTGTGTCATTAATTCGAGAATGGAAAGGAAGACGGTGGCGATTATAATAAAGATTAAACCTAAAGATGGAAGATAGTTAGTAGAGTTCAACTAAAAAAGGGGAACTGGCAATGAAAGAGGTTTTAACTAAGGGTTTGCGTACTAATATATACATACAATATCTCTTCCTTCTCCAATCCTTAAGTGGAATTCCTGCACTGCATAATGTTGTGGTACCCCAGAAGTGCCAGGTGCTAAGTAACACATGGTAAAAAAAAGTGAAAAACACCTTCTTTATCATTCAATGCACGACGCTTCTGGGGCACGGCTGGAAATCCGCTCAACTTCAATCCCCAATGGCATTAGCGCAGGTTATTCCAACTCTTCAATAGGCATATTTGCCCAGACCCTTTTCAAAGAATTCTTATATTAGGTGCCAGTTCATGTTCTACCTTTTGAGGTTACTTCGGTCATAAAAAAAAGTTTAAGCCACAAAAACGAAATAGCCCTCAGTCCAAATATTACCCCATCATTCATTGATTAAAATTTTCTAATAAAAACGAAAATAAGGGGGCAATTTCGGAATCAAGAGTCAATAGACCGCATTTCAGCTCAAGCTTTTCTCTCCACGGTTTTTTTTTTACGAAGTTCAAATTCTAGGTCCTTTCAATTTATCGCGATATATTAGAAACCTTTCGTAGGGTCAACGGTCAACGAGCCAGAGAAGCCGCTTAAAGATAGGTTAACCCGAACGTAACCTGAACAGTTACGAAGTCGTAAACCAAGGTTAGGTAAACTTAACTGTAGTCAGGTTAGGAAGCCCATGATTCAGATAATTGGCGACCTGACACAAGTCATGATTGAACGTCGTCTCTATTTAAAGGATCATTTCTCCACAGTGTACTCAAAAGCTGAAAGCCTTCGTAGATCGCCATTTTTTCCTTTCTTTCGCTTTCTGAGATTTCGAACCCTAGAAAGCGGAAACCCTAGCTCTAGAGAGATCCGATCGGAAGAAATAAGAAGTAAGAAGAAAGGTAGATCGATTTCTGAAAGAAAAAGGAGAAAGGATGATGGTTGGAAAGGAAGATCTGGGTTTGAGTTTGAGCTTGAGCACTGCGGAGAATCCGCATCCGTTGCAGTTGAATCTCATGCCTTCCTTGGCTTCATCTTCTTCTCCGTTTCCGTTCATGCTTCAGAAGAACACTTGGAATGAGGCGTTCGCATCGTCAGGTATTTTGGAGATTGATTCTTTTTTTCCCCCTTTTTTGGATATTTTATCCATTTATTTCTTTTATTTTTTATTTTGAAATCTTAGATCTTACATTTCTAGGTTAAAATGTTGTTTTAACAGTCTCCGATCTCTATTTTCCATGAGAGGAATTTTTCTTCAATTTTTTTTTCATTTTTGTAAGATTCAAAGATACTCTTAATTGCATCTGATTCGTTTGTTCCTGATTTATCCAAAAAAACGAGCTCTAGGCAGTTTGTGACCTCTCTAAGCGGATATGTAGCTGACGGTCGATAACTAGATGAGTAGTCCTTCTACCGTTCTTCTATCAACTGAACCTCTAAAAAATTCAGATTCATTTCTTTATTAGCCATTTGCCGAAGATTCTCGTCCATCTTAAAGATCTCATTATTAAATCAGGCTTTTTAACTATTTTTTTTCACTCAGTGTCCTGGAGATTTCCTAGATTTATCTTGATCTACATGTCTGTAACGTTTTTTTAAGTTTTTTAATATTAATTTTGCTTAATTTGTTTTCTTACTTTACAGATCGGAACTCAGACACAAGATCGTTCCTCAGAGGAATTGATGTAAACCGAATGCCATCAACGGCCGACTGCGAAGAAGAAGCAGGGGTCTCCTCTCCGAACAGCACAATCTCGAGCGTGAGTGGAAAACGGAGCGAGAGGGACACAAATGGAGAAGAACTTGATATCGAGAGAGCTTGTTCTCGTAGTATCAGTGACGAAGAAGACGGTGACACATCTAGGAAGAAACTCAGACTTTCCAAGGATCAATCCGCTGTGCTTGAAGAAAGTTTCAAAGAACACAGCACTCTCAACCCTGTATGTATAAACCACTCCCTTCTTTGGCTTCTTTTCCCTAGAAAGTTAAAATAGAAGGAGTATTTGTTGTCTGACCCAGATTTTCTTTGGCATTATCAGAAGCAGAAGATGGCCTTGGCGAAGCAACTGAACCTCCGACCGCGACAGGTGGAAGTGTGGTTCCAGAACAGGAGAGCAAGGACGAAGTTGAAGCAGACGGAGGTGGACTGTGAGTTCTTGAAGAGATGCTGTGAGAATTTAACGGAGGAGAACAGAAGATTACAGAAGGAGGTGCAGGAGCTGAGGGCGCTCAAGCTCTCCCCACAGTTCTACATGCACATGACCCCTCCCACCACCCTCACCATGTGCCCTTCATGCGAGCGCGTCGCCGTCTCGTCGACGTCCTCCGCCGCTGCTGCCGCCTCAGCTACTGCAGCAACAACCGCCGGCGTCGACGCTCACCACCACCACCACCACCGTCCCATCCCCAAACCTTGGGCAGCCACTCCTATCCACCACCGACCGTTCGACGCTCCACCTCGATCGTAACTCCAGTTCAAGGGCATTTTTGTCATTTAAACCTCAGTGTGGTGTGCGAGAAGAAAGATGGAGTTAGGTAAGGGTTTGATATGGCTGTTACGATATAAACATGATTCGGTCATGGGGTTGCTTTTTGTGGCGTATCTTTCGTCGGTTATTAGTCTTCTTCTTCAGATCTTCTTTTCTCCACTTTTGAGTAAAAGTGGGTGTTAAGAAGGGTGGTAGTGGTGGGGGGTGATGAGAAGACAAAGTTTTGGGAGATAATCTTTGGTGTAAAGTTTTCGTCTAATCTAAGGTTGTGTTCTAATAAAAGAACAAATGGGGGAATGATTACAATCATTTAGTATGATATTATTGTTGTTAATTAGTTATTATTAGAGGAGAATTTAGTGGGGACATAATATCTGATTTTATGGAAGAAGGGAATTGATTATTATTGTCTACTAGTGATGGGTTTGGTTGGATCAACTGTGAACAAATGTATTTAAAAGGTGGGGGCGTGGAAGCTAATTAAAAAGCCCAGTTGTTTGGTTACATTGACAACTCCTAATTGACTAATAACAGATAACTGATTTGATGTGTTTCTTCTTTCTTTCTTTTTTTCTTTCTTTTCATGATGGAGTTATCTGTCCCACATGTAGGAGTAGGATTACCCCACTCCCTATTTGCCAATTCCATAGGGTGGACCCCGTGTGCCCAATCCAACCTAGGAGTATTGGACTTGATTGGCAATGGGTTCGGTGGCTTGGCATGGATTTGTGTTAGATCTGTCTCAAGCAAAAAATATACAAAGTGGAATTCACCACAAATAAAAGTAATTAGCCCTAATCATGTTAAAATGGGAACTCGTTACAATCTCAAGAGTGTGAGAACCTATGGCTTTTTTGGCGTATTAATTAGGTTCATAACAATTGGTATTATAACCATGTCCTAAATTTAAATTGTGGAAAAGTGACTTGTAAAGAGAACAATCTAGACTAGTGTGAGAACCACTGTGCGGTGGAAAAGGATTAATCCAACCAATGGGTGGTAACAAGCCGAAGTAGCTCTGAGCCGAGCCTGAGTCTCATTTTAAGCTCATTGAACCCAGCCTGAGCCTGGATTTGAGCTTGTTTTCTAAGCCAGCTTGAACCAAGCTTCACAAAGCTCAGCTCACTAAAAGCTCTGTTTGGTGTGTTTGTAAAAATAGTAATATTCAAAAAAGTCAAATTGGATTAATGGATCATTAGGCTGCTGTTGTGCTTTTTTTTTTTTGGTTGATAAGCGAAGCTGAACCAAGCCTACTTTTATGAACCTGAGCTGTTCAGACAACTCAAGCTCACCACGAGCCTGAGCTTTGCCTTCATACGACAAGTCTGAGCTGAACTGCATAAAGCTCTACTCGTTGCCACCCCTACATAAACCAAAGTGATAGCCGCCACAAAATAAAAGCATTACATGTACAAGAGACCAAAGTGAGTGCCACAAGATGACAAAGGCTGCATGGCATGGACGTCTACAAAGCATGGTGGAGTGTTACGATCCTAACCCAACAATTTTAAAGGGCCTAGGTTGACATGTTCCAACCGTCCTAAACCTTCAGTTTCAGCGTATTAATTAGATTTATACATGTGAGCGGATAGCCATCTAATTTATTCCAAACTGCATGGTTCAAAATAAAGGCAGTTAAATGTCCAAACAAAGCAATTTATTCTTGATCCTTGGAATGGGAAACCTATCACGTGGTGGGAGATGTCCTAGTCCTAGGAGGGGACATAGCACATGGTGGGTTCCAAGTCCCAGGCATGTGGTCATACTCTAAAACGTAGATTATTCCAAGCCCTTCCCTCCCTACCCCGACCCCCTCTCCAACTCCAATATTTTTATCTGCGGTTGCTCTTTTAAGGACTTCCACTTTGATTCCTCCTTGTCACTGAAAGCAAGAGGAAGATTTGATATTATCTTCCCTCTTCGCTTATGACAAACCCTCTTCATCATTCCCAAATTCCAGTAGTTATTCTTTTTTCTGACCAAGAAAATCTATTTTTATAGCTGTTTTCTTAAGATATTCGCAAGGAAAAATTCCATATTTTGTGAGAAATAAAGATTTTACGTGTCATTCTCAGTTAATGGCTTATTCATTTATCCAATTCTTCTCACATGCCACCCTAGTAATGATGAGACCCATCAGCAATAATCCGGGTACTGATCTACACCACCTGTGAAGTGTATTAGCCCCTACTCATACGTGTTCTTGGATGGTATAGAAAAGATGACAATTAGTCTAAGAAAATAGATGTTTAGTTCAGATTCTAAAATTTGATTTTTGATTTTTGATTCTGATTCTGGATTCTTATAATCAGATTCGAAAAAAAAATAATAAGATCAACAATCATGTTTATTAAATAAATTCAATTTGTTTTAGAACTTCTTGATGGTTAATGAAAGAATGTGAAGGCATTCATCAATTAAAATTATCTCCCTAAAAGAAGTTAGACTAAACAGGCAAGAACTCAACCAATCTATATGGACCTATTAGTCTTCTATGTGTCTACAAAAGGAAACCAACACAATAATGGGTCAGTGATATAGGTGAGCTGAATAATTGAACCCAACAACATCCCTATTCATGGTTGGAAGATGTCCGATTTATCCATCCTCATGTCACATCACCTTTCCTTGGTGAGTTCTAAAGTGATGTGACATGAAATTAGGATGAAACAATCACTGTTAGTAACATCGCCAATGGAATGATTGGCTACCCATTAAGTGGGTAACCTTGATCCAAGTTATAGAGACCTTAGGCTTTTATCACGGATTAATCAACACTACAAACCCAGGATCATCAATGAAATGGTAGTATTACAAACATTCTGGGCCCAACTTTAAGTTTCACATGAATGCAACCTAGTGCGGGACATGCAATGTGACAAGAGAGGGAGAGATCCCAGATTGTCTCTGGCTGATTCAGTGTGGCAAATGTCAAGCAAGCCAGAGATGTAGACACGTGGCCAAAAGGTTGGATGGGAAAACCTAATCCAGGGTTAGCCAAACCTTATTCTTACCATGAGTTAAAACTAAGGTTAAATATTTTTTTACTTTACCAACAAACCCATTTGCACCATCAACCTACCTTCTCCCTCACTGGCAACAAGTGCATCTTCACCGGCACATAAGATTTTTGGAGGGGGGTTTGTGTGTTCTTAATCAGAGTTCTGTTGTGGTTTCTGAGTTGCAATGAATGCACCAACTTCCTCTCCTTGTATAAAAGAGGGTTTGATAGGTGTACTGGCTACGAAGCTCCACATTCCCATTGCCAAGTTGGGTCTCGTGGACCATTGAACATCACACATATGGGTGAGACTAGTTGAGTCGTGAGGTAGTCCATCACAAAGAATATTGATGTATGACAACTAGGATTAGCTCTAACAATCCCACAACTCTAAGGAATAGATAAAAATTTTGAAACAAGGTTAGACTTTCTATATGCTAAAAACGTAGGGCTGAAATGGGAAGATTTCAGGTTTCGTTTTTGCATACAAATAAGAATTAAATTATTGCAACTAAATCTGAAAATGTATCTTACTACTTTCTTTTTTAGGGGATAAGTACATTCCACTGGGTTTTGTGGGCCTGAAGTCTTAACATGTTGTGTTGGAAATTAATGGGCTTGCATACTGGAAACCTAGAAGCCCATAAATTGTTCTACATCAAACTATATCAAACAGTTCTAATCTGATCATCAGAGGCATTATTAATAACCAGATACCTTACCACTGGGCTTTGTGGGCTTAAAAGAAAGTAACCACACTCCCATGATGCTCGGGTTTTAATGATCCGAGCTCAGCTCGTCATGAGCTGAGCATGATCCTGATTTCCAGCTTGTAGAGCTGAACCTGAGCCTCGAATTGAGCTTGTTTAGCTTAGTGAGCCTGAGCCAAATCTGCACTAAGCTCAATTCACTAAAAGCTTGGCTCATATATATATATATATATATATATATATATATATAGAGAGAGAGAGAGAGAGAGAGAGAGAGAGAGAGAGAGTGTGTTGGGTTGTGCTTTTTACACTGAGTTAAGACTAGGCT
>JAOXJP010000015.1:4087390-4101814 GCA_025762735.1 Platanus orientalis | reverse complement strand
GGGTCCTCATAAATTACCCCACCCCCCCCCAACAAAAAAAAAAAAAAAAATCCGGTCCAGCCCTCATACCTCATATAATTCTCTGCCTGCCTCCAGAGCTTTACAAGAGGAGGTAGAGGGGCAGATGAATGCTTCTAGCATTACCACCCACGCCTGTACTCTCCGACCATTTGCTAAACTTCATCTCCCCTCTGAATCTAATTTCAAAAGAAACAACCGAAAAATGTGCATAGCTTTCTATTTCAGAAACTAGGGGTTTACACAGACCCCAAGAAGCTTAAGATTTCAGGTACGAAAAAAATCTGCTGTCCAGCTCCTTGCAATTGATTATCTTCCCTCGCAAAGGAATTAGAAATTAAGAGGAAAGATTTAGTTGATTTCCATAACTATGCTTAGATTTGTCTATCTTATAAGTCCATGTCTATATAACATATGAATTCGGCTTTCTTCTGCAATTTGACCACTTGTTCGAGGAACTGGGTTGTGGAGGTTCTGGGTCTTTCCTTTATGGGCTAAATCGTTGAGGTATTCTGTGGGAATTCAGTGTTTGTTTGGTTGTGATATGAATCGAAGGGTGAGGAGGAAAGGGGCACAATCAAGGGACAAAGAGAAGATAATTTTGGATAGTTACTCAGAATTTGGTGATGGTAGTTCTTGTTCGGACAGGAAAAGGGAGGTTGATTGGACTAGCTTGCCGGATGATACCGTTGTTCAGCTGTTTTCCTGTCTGAATTATCGTGACCGGGCAAGCTTGTCTTCGACCTGTCAAACATGGAGGGCTTTGGGTTCTTCTCCTTGTTTGTGGAACTCATTGGATCTTCGTGCTCACAGGTGTGATGTTGCCACAGCAAATTTGCTTGCCTCTCGTTGCGCAAAGCTTCGGAAACTTCGGTTTCGGGGGGCTTAATCTGCCAATGCGATAATGAACCTCCAGGCAAAGGGTCTATGTGAAATCAGTGGTGATTTCTGTCGTGATATTACTGATGCAACTCTTTCAGTTATCGCGGCCCGGCATGAAGCACTTGAGAGCCTCCAGCTTGGGCCAGATTTCTGTGAGAGAATCAGCAGTGATGCTATTAGAGCAGTTGCAATCTGTTGCCCCAAATTAAAGAGGTTGCGTCTTTCAGGAGTTCGGGACATTGATGGAGATGCCATCAATGCATTGGCAAAGCATTGCGGGCAGTTGGCAGAGATTGCTTTCATGGATTGTGTCAATGTTGACGAGGCAGCATTGGGAAACATAGCCTCTATTCGTTTCTTATCAATTGCGGGGACAAGAAACATTGTATGGAGTTCAGCTTCACAAGTTTGGAATAAACTACCAAACTTGATTGGGATAGATGTTTCAAGGACCGATATTACCCTGGGTGCTGTTTTAAGATTATTATCATCATCGCAAAGCTTGATGGCCTTGTGTGCCCTTAATTGTCCTGTTCTGGAACAAGAAGAAAAGTATATGGAGTATAATCACAAGGATAAGTTGTTTCTTGCTGTTTTCATTGACATTTTCAAAGGAGTGGCTTCATTATTTGCCAATATTACGAAGAAAGAGAGGAATGTGTTTTCGGATTGGAGGAGGTTGAAGAATGGGGATAAGAACTTGAATGAGATTATGATTTGGCTTGAATGGACTCTCTCACATTCGCTTCTACGTATTGCTGAGAGCAACTCACAGGCGTTGGATAATTTCTGGTTAAGGCAAGGGGCTGCACTATTGCTCAATTTAATTCAAAGCTCGCAAGAGGATGTTCAAGAAAGAGCAGCAACAGGACTTGCAACCTTTGTTGTTGTTGATGATGAAAATGCTACTGTTGATTGTGAAAGGGCTGAGGCAGTAATGCGGGATGGTGGAATACATCTGCTTTTAGATCTTGCAAAATCTTGTCGGGAAGGTCTTCAGTCTGAAGCAGCAAAGGTAATATTGTTGGTCCCAACTTTAACTTGTTTTGAGCTCGCTTCTCTGCTATAATCATGGAAATTGGGCTTGACTGTGTTAAATTGTTGAGTTGTGTAGGCTATAGCAAACTTGTCTGTGTATTCAAAGGTTGCAAAAGCTGTTGCAGAAGGAGGAGGAATTAATATCCTTTCTGATTTAGCAAGGTCCAAGAATAGGTTGGTTGCTGAAGAGGCTGCTGGTGGACTTTGGAATCTTTCTGTGGGAGAAGAGCACAAGGTTGTGCATGGTGCAGCTTTTTGATGATCTTTTGTTCCAAATTTCTGTTTGTAATTATCGTTAAAGTCTTTTCTTTCTGTTTATAATTTATTGAGTTTCTTTTCAGGGTGCTATTGCTGAGGCAGGTGGTGTAAAAGCTCTAGTGGATCTTATTTTCAAATGGCCCTCCGGTGGTGATGGAGTTCTTGTATGTGCGCCTTTCAAATATTGTATCATTTATGTTTGTAAAAAGAGTGGTGCTGCAGTATGAGGGGACTAAGTTGATTTGGTTCTTGTTTGCTTGATGCTAGGAACGTGCTGCAGGTGCACTTGCAAATCTGGCAGCTGATGACAAATGTAGTATGGAAGTCGCAGTGGCAGGTGGTGTCCATGCTTTGGTGATGCTTGCTCGGTCATGCAAGTCTGAGGGAGTGCAGGAGCAGGTAGTACTATATTCCATTTGTTTGAGAAGTTAATTCTGTTATCCTTGTCTTATTTTTCATTCTTCAGTGAAAGGGTGGCTTGGCCCAATGGTAAGCTTACCGTTAGCGTCCCTGGTGGCGCGGGTTCGAGTCACGGAAACAGCCTCTCCAGAAATGGGGGTAAGGCTGTGTACATCTTGCCCTCCCCAGACCCCGCGTTAGCGGGAGCCTCGTGCACTGGGCCGCCCCTTATCAATAGTTGACAAGATAAGGGAAAGTCGACTAAGATGGTTTAGTCTTATGCATCAAAGATTGAGTACAATAGTGAAAATGGAGTAATATGAAGCAAGTGGTAGCCTCTAAGAGAACAAGGGGAAGGTCAAAAGGGACTTCGGTTGAAGTGAGAAAAGAAATGAGGGCGTATGATTGAATAAAATATATTGTCCTAAATAGAGTGGAATTTGGATCTATCCTCAAAAGTGTTGTCCAGCCCAGTTGAGCTAGTGGTAAAGATTTCAATGAAGCTGAATCTTGTGCTTTACTAAAATTTCTCCCAACCAAGAAGAATGTTGCAACTTGGACTGTCATCTAAAGTTTTAATCCCAAGCTAATCCCTCAATCTTAGAACCTAACTTTGTATTTTCTCCCAGCTCATAAGTTTTGAAAAATTCTCTAACTTCCTCCATTTGGGTGCACAACCATGCTACAACTTCCTGTTAATCTTGGTGGCTGGTAGTAGAGGAGGCAATGGGTTGCGTCAGGTTGGGAAATGTCCAACAAGAATCCAACCCAGACGTAAACATGGTAGAGACCAGCCAACCCGAAACTTGGAAACCTATGGGTTCTTTCATAACTTATAAGGCTACTGCTGGCTGCTGCTGCTGATCATGATGATTAAATTTCCACAGTTAAGCATAGGGGTGTCAATGAGCTGGGCTAAGCTTTGCCCAGCTCAGCTCAAGCTCATGACACAAGGATTAGGCCCAGGCTTAGCTCCAGCTTGTGAGGAGCCTGAGATGTTGAGCTCAGGCTTGGCTCAAGCACAGCTCGGCTCACCAAATCAAGCTTACTGCTTTAGGCCTGAATTTCAAAGCCCATGAGCTGAACCTGTTGGTAAATACTAAAAATATAGATAGTTGAAACAGGCCCAATAGCCCATAAATAGAAAATCTTGTAGCCACTTTCTAATGAGTATAATATATATATATATATGATAAACATATATTTGATCCTTAACGAGCAGAGCTTTTAAGCAAGAGAACAATAACCAGGATGGTGACAAGTACAAAAAAAAGAGAAAAAAGAAAACGACAAAAAAGGAGGCTAAACACAACACCCACACAACAAACAAAGAAATTAGACGGTCATACACCAAATGGAATCCCATACGCCCTTGTAAAACTCAGCAAAAATAGAGGCCCAATCAAATAAAAGCCTATAGACAGAGACAATAAGACCATCCTATGTGGAGAACCATTCTTTTATTCCTCTCATTCCAAATATCCCAACATATAGCCCCAGGCAGATAGGCCCAAATGAAATTAGGAACGCCTTCCAAATCTTTTAACTGCCACCCTGAGATGAGATTTCTAACTGAAAATGAAAAGCACAACGAGACATTTTTTTGAAAGGTAAGGACATAATTTATTGAAAGTAAAGCAAAATAAAGAAGTACAAGGAGGATCACCGCAAAGGTGATACCAAAAAGACACCACTAAAACGAGAACTATCACAACCCCTCACCCCATATAGATTCCCACTCTACCTCATCAAAATTAACCTATACCAAGGCCCACTCCCAGAAAATCTTGAAAATATAGATTACCACTTCCCATTGGCTTCGATACTTATCCTAAAAAATCCTACTATTTCCTTCCTTCCACAAGCCCCAACAAATAGCCCGCAGAATACCACACCAAATAGACATGGAGAGACTCCCAAGCTGACTAATCCACCACCCCATAATAAGCTCATTAAAGAGCCTAAGAAAAACCCAAGAAATTTGCAAACGAGAGAAGGAAAAGCACAACGAGACATTGAGATGAGAAAGAAAGAAATGCCAGACTTTATAAACCATTAGATAGTGAATGAAAAGGTGGACTACTAATTCTTCCTCATTCATATACAAACACACTTATTCACCAAGTTCCAATCCCTAATCTTTAAAAAAAAAAAAATTTGAGAGAGAAAAAAATGCAGAATTTTGCTTAAGAGAAAGAAAAAAGAGAAACAAGGAAACATAACATTCATTAGGATGGTAAATAGGAAAACAACAAAGCAGCAATAAAGCAAATGACAACAACAAATGAACAGCAAACAAGAACACTGTACAATTCCACACTAGATAACTGTCCAATCTTCCAATTTACTCTACTCTTTAAATGTTAAGAGTAAGCTTTATCCACAAAAACAATCCACGCAAAAAATTACCTTTTAAAGGAGACCCTGACATCCAAATGCCCTAGTGAGGAAACGGATAGGAGTTGATGTTCTTGAACCCAAGGAAGAAGGAATTAGCAGTCAATCCGCCCCTCCTAGTAATACTCAAAACCCAACCATCTCTCACACCCGAAGTCAGCCTAAACCAGTGTAATAGACTTGAAAGCCTACGTAAACCCCCAATCTCCCAATCATTTAGATTCCTTCTAATCTTGGAATCCCAAACTACCATATCCAAATCATCATACTTTTCACAATAGATTGACCCATGTTTGTTAATAGCCAAATTGTAAATGTCTCTAAACTCCTCCTTGAGGGGAACATCCCTGCACCATAAGTCCAACCAAAATCTTATGCCTCTCCAGATATATTGAATAGGATAAACTTCTAAAAACATCTCTAACATTTAAAAACAATTTCCAAATACATGAACCATACCCCTCACACACCCCTTTGGGATCACATTCAGAGTTGAAACCATATGTAGAAGCCACCACTTTCCTCCATAAACTATCTCTCTCCTCCCCAAACCGCTAAAACCACTAACCAGGCAGAGCCCGGTTGGGATTCCTATCCTCCCAGCCTCCCTCCTTGATTGGGCGACACACCATCTTCCAATCTACAAGATGGAATCTCCTACCATTAATCGAGATATTCTAAAGGAAATTCTGAACACACTTCTCAATCCTGTCTACAATCAGGGAATAGTGAACAAAGAAAGAAAATAATTAGGAATACTAGCTAGAGAACTTTTTATCAAGGTTAGCCTACTCCTTTTTAAAGAATATGGAGTTTTCCAAGACTCAAGCATCTTAACAATCCTCTCCACCACAGGCTGCCAAATCTCTCTTGATTTAAATTCAGCACCTAAGGCAAGGCCAAGGTAAGAGGTAAGAAGATAGCCAATTTTGCACCCCAAGACAGCAGCTAAAGTACAAATCTCCCTCACCTTCCCCACCTGAAATATCTTGCCTTTAGATAAATTAGTTTTTAATCCCGACACCACTTCGAAACATAGCAAGATGCACCATAAATAACCCACCTATCTCATAAGAAAATAATTGTGCCATTCACCAAATGAAAATGAGATCCTCAAAATAAGCAATATACCTGTTACCTGCTCTTTAAATCATTCTACTAAAAGCCTTAGAGACCATGATAAACAAATAAGGGGAAAGAGGATCCCCTTGCTTTAGCCCTCTAGAGCATTGAAAGAAGCATTCAGAAGATCCATTCACAAGCATCAAGAAAGAAACATATCAAGAACTCATCCAATTTCTCCACTTAGCCCCAAAGTACATTTCCCCCAAAATGAAGTCTTTAAACTCCCAACTAACATGATCATAAGCCTTCCAAATCAAGCTTGTAAAGAATCCCATTTCTTCCCAACTTTTGCCTCTCATCAACACATTCATTAGCAATTAAAAAGCACATCCAAAATTTATCACCCAGCCAAAAAGGCTCCTTGCAACTGGGAAATAACACTCTTCATTATCAATTTACGTCTCAAGGTCAACCACACCTTCAAAATAAACTTATAAATTCTACTTAAGAGACTGATGGGGCGAAAATCTTTCGACTTGTCAGCACCCATTTTCTTTGGTATATGTGTAATGAAAGTATGATTTAAATTCTGATAAAACATGCCTGATTGACAGAATTCCTCGAAAACTTTCAACAGGTCCCCCTTAAGCATATCCCAACATGCTTGGAAAAAGGAGATTGTGAATTCATCCGGACCTAGAGCTTTATCCCCAATCATACCCTTAATGATTCCAAGAATCTCGTCTTCTTGAAAAGGCCTCTTAAGGATCTCACTATCAGACCTTGATATTCTAAAATATCAAGAAAAGTTCTATAGACTTGCTTCCTTATACAACTTCTTATAAATGGAACTAAAATTTGGCCAATACCTAGATGACAAGGAAATTGATCTCTCTTAAGAACTTAAGAGCACCAAAGAATCAAGAGAACTACTTGATGGTCAGACAATTTAAAAGCACAATATTACCATTATTCTAACATTGTTTTCAGTTTGTTTGGTGACATTTTTTTTTTTTTTATGAATAACCAACCTTTATTTAAAAAAAAGAAAGAGAGAGGGGGGAGAATTTACAAGAAGATCCTAAATCTTAGGATCAACTATGGATTACAAGATAAAGAAAGTGTGCTATGCCTGGTTGCTATTATGGATTCTGCCGAAAGCTGAAGCTCTTGATCTTCTCAAAGGTTTGGAGCTTCTTCTTCTTCTTCCCCCCCCCCCCTTTTTTTGTCGCAGTTGCAGCATTCTTATTGGCCGTATTTTCATTTCTTGAGTGGAGGGAAAATTTCCAGGTTGATGGTTCCTAGAAAGACTTAGATCATATTAAGAATCTTGTGGGATAGTGTGGATATTCTGTGTAGTTGTTTGCTCAGAAGCACTAATACCTTAGAAGATGAGTTTGCTGAGGGAGGTGCGCTAAGGCCATTTTTCATAATCATGGATGTAAACCCAGAAGCTGTTGTATTTACCCCGCCCCTTTCCCTCTCCCCCTCTCTTCCTTCCACCTTGGTAAAGTTGATTTTTACTGATAGACAAGAGAACCACAGTGTATACTCAACTCAATCATGTGATCTCTGACTTCATATCATATTTGTCTAGGGGATGTGTGTGCGCTTGAGTGTGTGATGTTCTATCTTTGTTTTCTCACTTTCTCTTTTTATGTTTCTCTTTTGGACTAATGCATTTTCTATTCTCTCTTTTAATCCAATCAACCATAAGGAGAGGAGTGTTCCAGAAACCTGATCGGATGTTTCTGGAGGTGGAGATGAAAAGGTTTGAAGTGGTCTCGGAGGAAAATGGCCTGGTTATCATCGAAAGAGGGAAAGGCCGGCCAAGGAAGATCCGGCTTCCCTCTGCGGTTGTGGGGAAAGTAGAAATGTTTTGCTCTTAGGCTTGCAAGGGAGATATTTCTACGGAGCTGAAAGGGTTTCATTTTCCTGGAAGGTCTCTGTTCATGGCCCATCGATCCAACAAGTGGGGTTGTTTCATTAAGATGTGTGAATGAAAACTAAAAGAGGTTAAAAGTTTCAACATCATCCCAGCTGCTGAATCATGTTTGGGTTGGAGAGGCTTGGCAGAGATCTTACATCAAATGTCCAGCTCTACTGGTCTTATGGTGGTTCTGGAATGTCCGGTGGTAGGTGAGTGTTCTAAACCCCAATGGGTGAGGTCGCCTGAGGAGAATCAGTGGAATAACATCCTGGTTTGCGATGCCTGGGGGGTTTCTGTTCCATGGAGAACTGTGGGAACTGTTGTTTCTCGCCGTTGTCGTACTGTCAGGGAGGATGGGTTTATCATGCTCCATACTGGGCATCCTGCATATCAAGCTTTGTTCACATCGAAAACAATGGACAAGGTGAACAGAGTTCTCAATGAGGAGTAGTGTTTGTTTTTCAGCCAGCGGTAAATTTCTTCAAAGGGGATTGATTCTAAGGCTGTTGCAGGAAATCGTTGGATTAAAGTATGGCCATTGAGTCGCTTCTGGACATTCTGAGAATGATTAAGTGGCTGATTCACGGTGAGATTTTTGTGCTGGTTATTGAAGTCGAGTCCTCTATGCTTGCGGGGAACAGATCTGGTGCAGAGGTAAAAAATCTTGAAGAACCCAAGATTCCGGAGTCATTGAGCCGGATCGCACTTGGGTTGATGACATGGCTGATTTTGGGTCGTTTGATCCGGGAGGTGGTGCAGGTGTTGTCAATTCCTCAGAGAGTAAAGGGAGCACGTTTTGTCACAGCGGGATTCAAATGAAATTTCAAAAGGGTTTGAAGGTCCTAGGGATAAAAAGGGCACTAATGGGCTCTTGATTGAGGCCTCAACTAATGGACCTGATTATAAATCTAAATCAACTTGGGCTTGGAGACCAAAGGTCCACTCATCAGGTCAAGTGAAGGGACCTAAGGATATTTTAAACCAGACCATATTCAAATCAAACCACTCTGGCCCAGTACCAAAGTCCACAGATATATGTCTAGGGCATTCGGAGGAGATCGACAAATTGCTGGAAAAACCAGAGCCAATTGTTGGTAATAGCTACCGTGCGTTGGTGGACAATGTTTTCATGAGTTCGTGGATGCTGATTCCGGTTGATCGTAATGGGGAAGATGTCCGAGTGAAGGTTGGAGATTCCGGAAGAAAGAATGGTGATTCGTGCTATTCTATTGAATCTTCAAACCGATTTTCTCCTTGTTCTCCAGCAACGCCATTGGCTATCCCTGTGGCGAGTTCTCAATGCCACTTATTTCTCCCGGAATTCCTCATTTGCTGGAACCTTCGCCTGTGATTAGTGAGGGGTCTGAGGACTTGGTATCGAGTGAACACAACCCTGATCCGCTGGGTTTGGGCAACATGTGTAGGGGTTCGTTTCCTCATTGCAAATCCTCCGTTTACATGGTGTCTGACAAAGAGGAGTATGTCTCGGACTTTGACAAGTTTCGTGAGGAGGGAGATGGAGCTTTGATTGGCCTTGAATTTTTTACGCCTTCTCATCACTCTCGGTTGGTTCACTACTCAGATTCTACAGATGAATGTAATGGCGATTTTGCCATAATTTTGGATGGCTCTTGTCACAAGGGTTCGATTCAGTCTGAGGATTGTGCATTGGAGAGGCAGGCTGGTATGGAGACTTCGACCCGGGATGGGATAAATGGTTCTGAGCCTCTCTTACCACTTCGGACTCCCAGTTCTATGCATGGAGGTCGAGGTATCCTTCCTACCCCTTCTTCTGTTGGTTCTATTAAAAATGTTTCTGTTTCCAAAGCATCAGTTTCTAATTCTCCTACTAGTCTCTATCCTTCCTCTTCCCCTATTGCTATTGTTGTTTCTGGCCAAAAATGCACAGGGAATGTGGAATGCCATAAATTGAATAGCTCAGGGATGATGGGTCATTTTTTTGGCTCAATCTGAATCGGAGGGAGTGGGTGTTCAAGTGGTTAAGGGGGTGGGTGTTTGTTTGAGGAAAATGGGGCTGAAGGTATGTGACCGAGAAGGGAACAAAGTTCTGTTATCCGAACATATGAATGAATCACTGGAGGATCACAATGATAGCAATAAGAGGATATCTAAAGGAAAGAGGTAACTTAGAAATTTGGGGTGGGAAACGAAAGATGGAGGTGTCTTGGAATACCTTGAAAGAGCTAAAAGACCGGGAAGGGGCAAGATTACTGTTAACCAATGAAGGTTTTATCTTGAAATATTAGAGGGCTGGGTGGTTTTGAGAAAAGGAGGTCCGTGAAAGAATGCATTTGAAGATTTAAGCCCGATGTGGTGATTATTCAAGAAACTAAGGAGTGTATTCAACCTCACCTTATTCGTAGTGCTATTGGAAGGGATTTCTCTTCTTGGGTTGATGTTCCAGCTATTGGAGCAGCAGGTAGGATTCTAATGGCTTGGAATCCTGCTGTTATTAAGAAGGATGAGCTAATTGGGAACTTTTCTATTTTGGTGCGGTTTGTGGAGGTCAATTCTGGTTTTGAGTGGCTTCTCTCCATGGTGTATGGGCCTTCTTCTCCTTATAACTGTCATCAATTCTTGGAGGAGCTTTATGATATTGGAGGTTTTTTGGGCTGGTCTTTGGGTTATAGGGGGTGATTTTAATGTCATAAAATTTTCCCATGAGAAGAATACTCCCTCTAGGATTACAAGGAGAATGAGAGATTTTGATTCTTTTGTTAATAGTTGTTGTCTTTGGGACTCTCCCCTCTTAAATGCTAAATACACTTGGACAAATAGTCAAGAGCAGCCCATTCTGTGCAGATTGGATAGATTTTTTGTTTCTAATGATTGGGAGGAGTTATACCTTCGTTTCTCTCAAGAAGGTCTCCCAAGATTGCTTCGGATCATTGGTCCATCATGTTGAATACCAATAAGTGTCTTTATGGGCCCACCCCGTTCAGGTTTGAAAATATGTGGACCCTTCACTCGTCCTTTACGAAGAGTGTGAGAAGATGGTGGGAAGAATGTGAGGATGGTGGTTGGGAGGGTTTTAGGTTCATCAAGAAACTTCAGTTCATAAAAAGAAAGCTTATTGAGTGGAATTCTAGCACCTTTGGTCGTCTGATGAGAAGAAATCTAATCTTCGGGATGGCATTCAAGATCTTGATCATAAGATGAAACAAGAAGGGGAACTTAATCCGGAAGCAGCCCAAAAGCATAGAGATCCCCTCACTAATTTGGAGGTTATCCTTCAATGTGAAGATATTCATTGGAGTCAGTAACAAAAATGTAAGTGGATTAAGGAAGGTGACGGGAACTCTAAGTTCTTCCACAGGATTGCTAATGGCAAAAATAGAAAAAACTCTTATCTCTAGGTTGTGTATTAATGGAGTTGTGGTGGATGATTCAGAGCTAATTAAAGAGGAAGCTATCAAATTCTTTTCCGTGCTTTTATGTTTAGGAAGTTGGTGTTCACCCTCTCATTGATAGCCTTTTTTCTAATTTGTTGGATGCGCTTGAGGTTAAGTCTTTAGAAAAAGTCTTTTCTGAGGAAGAGGTCAGAGAGGCTTTCTTTTGCATGGCCATAGATAAATCACCAGATCTGGATGGTTTTTTTACACATTTCTATCATGAATGTTGGGATATTGTTAAAGAAATTTTTGCAGAGTTCTTTAAGAGACGTACGACTAATATGGGAGTTAATGCTACTTTCCTCGTCCACATCCCGAGAAAGGAAGGTGTTACATGTCTATCTAATTATAGGCCTATTAGTTTGGTAAGTAGCCTCTATAAAATTATCTCCAAAGTCCTTTCTCTAAGGATCCGTGTTATGGATAAGGTCACCTCCAACTCCTAAGGTGTTTTTGTGAAGGGGAGACAGATTATGAACGGTATCCTAATTGCAAATGAATGTGTGGATGGGTTGAGAAAATCGAAAAGTCAGGGCTTGTATGTAAGATTGACTTGGAGAAGGCGTATGATAGAGTGGATTAGAATTTTTTTACGATGGGTGTTAAAAAATTAAAGATCCAATGATAGATGGATTAGATGAATTAAGGGGTGTTTGGATCATCCGCAATTCTCTATTATGTTGAACGGGGCTTCTAAGGGGTGTTTGGTTCCTCTCATGGTTTAAGGCATGGCGACCCTTTGTCCCCATTCCTCTTTACTCTGGTAGCTAACTCCTTTAGTGCTCTAATGCCCAGAGCCCTCTCTTTGTCTCTTACTGGTGGTTTCCAGGTTTGTGGAGACGGATTCACTATTTCCCACCTTCAATTTATTGATGATACTATTTCTTTCATTAAGGATAAGGACGATCAGGTTCTCCACATGAAATACATTCTTCAAATGTTTGAAACTATTTATGGGCTTATAGTTAACTTTTCGAAATCTAGTATTGTGGGCATTGGTGTGGATGAGGAGAATCTTCGTCGAAATGCTTGTATGATGGGATGTAGTGTGGATTCTTGGCCTCTGAAGTATTTAGGTCTCCCACTTGGAGGAAGCTCGAATTTTTTATCTTTTTGGGACCCTGTGGTGGAGAAAGTGCAAAAGAAATTGGCTTACTAGAAAAAATCCTATATATCTTTGGGAGGCAAGAAGGATCACCTTGATCAAGGTTGTGATGTCCAACATTCCAGTTTACTATATATCTTTATTGAAAATGTCGGCTAAGGTGGCTCAGATTTTGGAAAGTGGTTTAGGAATGAAAGATCATTTGGTGAAATGGAAGGAGGTATGTAACCTGAATCTTGTGGGTTTTTTTTTTAAAGGTAAGGAAATAATTTATTGAAAGAAAGTAGCATTCAAAGTACAATAGTAGAGGATCACCACGAAAGTGACATCAAAATAAAGAAAAAGATAACAAACATGATAACAATATTACAAAAGTTGACACCATATAGCATTCCACTCCCGCTCCTCAAAGTTGGCCCTTACTGACACCCACTCAAACAAGGACTTATAAATAGAAGTCACTACTTCCTCATGGCTCCGTATCTTCTCAAAAATCCGAATATTTCTTTTCTTTCATAATCCCCAACAAATGGCCCCCGGTAAGGCATGCCAAATGGACATGGAAAAGCTCTCAATGCCACAAACCCACAAACCCATAATTAGGTCATTAAAAAGCCTTGAAAAAACCCAAGTAATTTGGAGATGAGTAAGGAAAAAATCTCTTTTAGCCATAGAACAGTAAATGAAAAGATGATTTACTAATTCCGACTCTTTTGACAAAGTGGATGTAGCAATTTGTTACTGAACAAGGAAGTTTATGGCATTCCACTATCCTTAGCAAGTATGGTATTTCTAATAGTTGGGATGTTGATCCATCTCAATCTCCTTCTATATCTCTTATATAAAAAATAAATCATTTTTATGTTCTCTATGTATATTTCAAATGTCAGGTTCTCTATGGGAAGTGGTAACTCTGTTTTTTTAAATCCTTTGGGGGGGGGGGGGGGATGGATTCTTGTATTTCCTCCTACCCGACTCTCTTTAGGGTCTCTTGTAGTAAAGAAGCCAGGGGTTCAAAAGTCCTTTCAAACTCCATTTTCTAGCCTTGTTTGGAACATTACTTTCTCTAGAGATCTTTACGATTGGGAAGTGGATTTGCTAGCTAATCTCATGTCATTTCTCAACGAAGCCTTCCTTTCAAATATTTTTCCTAATTAGAAAAATTGGATGTTGGAGTCGTCAAGAAAATTCTCAAAATCCTTTCTATTGTCTATCACCCGACCTAATTCCTCCCTTGGCTTCTTTCCAGCTAATAAGATTTGGAAACCTCTAGTCCTCCCTCGGATCAAAGATTTTGCTTGGGTTGTTGCTCTAAATCACATTAATTTCATGGACATGTTACAAAGGAGAAGGCCATATATGCAGATTTCTCCACATTGGTGTGTTCTTTGTAGACATGAGGGAGAAAGCACAAGCCATTTATTCTTGCATTGCAAATTCTCATGAGTCATTTTAGCGTGGAGTTGTAATTTTTTTGTTTTGCTGGTTTTTGTTCTTTTTTGTTGTTGTTTTGCCTTCCCTCTTCACTGGCTTGGTGAGTTAGTTGTGTTTTCGTTCTTTCTCATTTTTCAATAAAATTTGGTTTTTCTCTCAAAAAAAAAAAAAAATCTCGCAAGTCATTTGGGACTCATTCTTCTCAAATTTGAATCACTTTTAGGTTATGCTAGGTGAGGTGGTTGATTTTTTTGCTCAATGGAACTCTTGGAAGTTGGGTGAGAGTGGAAGGTGTTTCTGGGATTGTCTTATCCATGGTGTGATATGGGGCATTTGGAAGGAAAGAAATCTAAGAATATTCGAAGGGAAGCATAAGTGTTGAAATGAGGTTGTTGATTTAATTATTCAAGAATTGGGGAGTTGGCTTTTTATAACTAAGGAGTTTCAAGAGATTTCTATTTCCGGTTTTATGATTGATTGGGTGA
>JAOXJP010000015.1:4069744-4083106 GCA_025762735.1 Platanus orientalis | reverse complement strand
GGCCCGCGGGGTGTGGGTGGGGGGGGGTATCCGCGCTGAAAAGTGATAAGTGCCCCCCCCCCTCCCAAAAAAAAAAAAAAAGTGTAAATTGCTTTTTGGCGCTGATGTGTCCACCCCCGAGGCCCAGTGAACCAAGCGTTCATTAAGGGAGGCGGGCAAAATCCTTCCTCGATATTCTTAGTCTAAGAAGTCCCCTACATGGGGACCAGATCGATTAGGATGTACACAATTGGGGTGGAAGTGAGAAGAATGTATGCTCTTTATAAATGGTTATAAATGGATCTGACAATGGGGTTGGTCTAATGAACACCTCTGGGCCATCGATATCACAATCATAGGGTGTCAGTTGAGATGCAAACCATTGGGCCTATGGTTTTGGCTGTTGGACGGGTTTGGCACTTTGGTGCCATTCTACCCTGCAAAAATACTGGAACCCACTGGTCTATGTTGGCCTGTTTCTTTTATTGTACCTGCACAGAATAGATTGTGTTCAGAATCTTCAGATATTGGACCTTATGTTGTACAAAATCACTCGCTGGTTTGCAGGAGCACTACTGCGTGACTTATGCAATCAATGACGCCATGGTATGACCCCACCACCTCAAAATTACTGTATGTGTGTGTGCGTGTGTGTGTGTGTGTGTGTGTCTGTCTCTAGTCTCTACTAAACCACCTACCTCTTATCGCTCGTGCAGGGCTTGTTTGAGGGCTTTGGGTTTTCTAACAATAATCAGAAGGTGCTCAATTCTTCCTCAGCAACTTCGCCATGAAAGCAAGCAAGAGGTTGTATGGGTAACTATAGCAATTTTATTGCCAAGTAAGGGAAATAAGTGGAAATCTGGTGCGACTGAAACGTGCCGGCGCTTAAACGGTGTAGGGGCTAGTTCACTCAATTAGCAGTGACTAGGTTCCAAAAGGAGGGTTTGTACGAATGTGTGCCGTGTGTTGACAGGGCAGATCCTTTCTTGATTGCTGGTTGGGAAAATGGAGTGAGACCTATGTACCACAACTCATCTATGGTGCGTGGGGTTAGTTATTGTGAAACGTGTATCTGATCCCTTTCCATATATTCTCTATTTTCTCTCCATTCTGTTCCTCTTGTTTGTACTTTATTAATTGACCATAATGCCAATGGATTTTGTTGATATTTGCTCTTGTCCCCCTTTCCTCTACTGTAATTTCTTTAATGTATAGAATTCAAGGAACAAAAATGGAAAAATGACAAACTTGAAGTAGTTCTTTACTCAACCAAACAAAGCTTTATCTCAACTATGCGGGGACAGCTACATATGCCATTTCACTCCATCTAAAACGGTTCTACCATTAAATTATAAGTACTCACGTCTTACTGTACGATCTCTTGGCCTTTTAGTTTGACTTTTATTAATTTTTTTTTAATTTTATAATAATCTTTGATGATATATATAATAAAATAACCAAGGGAATAAAATCCCTTGATTTTAGGGAGTGTAACGCCCACCTAATCCCACTTACCTTTCTTAGAGAGACATGTGGGAGTGGCTAGGGCTGCTGTATTCCACTCCCCTCTCCCATTATTTTGTAGCCGTGAATCTCTTTCTTACACAGTCAAGGGTAAAACCCTAATTAGGGTTACTTCTAATAAACCTAATTTCTTATTATAAATAGAAGAGAAACTAAGAGAAAAAATGGTTTTTTTATTTTTATTTTTATGAAAAAGAGACTTTAGAGATTGAATGTGTAACATTGGTGACTGTTTAGGGTTTTCTCTGATAAGAGAAAGAGGAAGAAGAAAGAGACTATTGGAAAGCTAGGGAATACTTTCTGAAGAAGAAGAAGAATGAGGAATACAAATCTACTTGCAATCTTCATGTTCTTAATCTTTGTTTTTCTCTCTTCTCACTGTGCATACGGATCATGATCTCGGTTGTCTTCTTTTAAGAAGTAATAGTTTGAAGTCTTGATTCAAGATTTTTGTTGTAATCGCATTTCCCTTTGAAGGAGATTGTTTGATTTAACAAGAGTGATAATTTTATAAGATTTGGTTGGAGCTCTCGTTGATTTATAAGTGATTTGATTTGAAAATATCGATGTGGGATTTTTTGTAAAATTAATCATTAGACTTTTAGGTTTTAAGAACAACAATGGGATTTCATTCGTTTCTGCTGGAAAGTGCAAATCTGTAGAAAGACAAGGGTTCTACTCGAGTTAGATTGTATTTCAGAATTAGCTTAACCGCAATCCCTTGTACATTATTGGGAAACCTCGATTGTCTTCAAGAAACATGATAATGACACCTTTTATACTCGAATGAATTGGTTAATATGGAAACTTTAAGAAAATTAGAATACTTGTGAATCACGAAATTTGTATTCTCTCTTATTTTAATTTTTGACCATCCCAAACTCAACAATCTCTGCATAGATTTAATTTAACAATCACCCTCTCTTTAGTCTTGTTAATCAAAACTATCTATGGCTAAAGTGCATACCATCGAAACTCTTCTTGTAAATGCCTAAAAATTTCATCCATAATCAGAAAGATATGGGTACAATATTGACCCTTGATATGAACCTACTTGGTTGAAAACTAGTTTGTCTCTCCTAGTTGTTCAAACACTAGTTATCGAGTTGGCTAGTATATTTAATAATATTAATTTCATTTTTTAGGACCCACCAATTGGTGTCTCTAGGTATCCTCTTATATGTTTTCTCTAAATCAATAAAGACCATGTGAATATTTTGTTTTTCTTTTTTCAACATTTCTATCAAAATAGGATAATAGGTTCAATTGTCGATCTCCCTAATAGAAATGCAAGCTAATTTTTTAAAACTCTAGTTCCCTGTCTTATTCTAATCTCGATCATTCTCTTTAGAAGTTTCGTTGTATGTTTCATAGACTTGATCTTACAATAATTTGTGCAACTTTGAGTAACTTCTTTGTTCTTATAAATTGGTAACACAATGCTTTACCTTCTTCATTCATTTGGCAGTTTTTTCAGAATTAAAATTTTTTGTTAACAACTTTTTTTAAACTGGGCTAAGTCTTTGTCTCTCATTATTTGTAAATGTTAATTGGGACATCATTTAGTCTTAATGCTTTTTCTGTTTTTATCTCTCAAAGTTCCTGTAACTTCGACAACTTAATCATACACCTAAGATCTTAAGCTTTATCATCACTCATTACTCATTACTCATTACTCCTAAACCAGCATTTATTGTGTGATTCTCATTAACAACTTAGAAATATTTCTGCGAGTAAAAAATTTAATTTGACAATTATTTAATCTAATTTTGCTACATGCGATGCTCATCCAAAGAGGTTGGGACCCACCACACCATGGGCACTTATGACATGTTAGGAATCAGCTTCAATGGGTGGTGCTGGTGCTGAATTTTTATCTGTGGTTGGCATGAGTTATGATTAGGGTAAAATAATAGGTCTGCTAGCTTAGATGGTCTGAGTAATCTTGTTCTGCCATATTAAGCCCCTGTGAGATCTTTTGCTTAAAATGGAATTTCTTGTGTTCATGGTGTCTGCTTCTATTTTGGTGAGGCACAATCAATCAGTGAGTCAATCATAAATGGGTTACACCCACATGCATGATGGATTTTTGCCTTTTGAAAATAACGTTCTGTGAGCAAAATTGTCTGTGACCATGTCACACATTGATATGTGATGTGTTTTTGAATTGGGTGTACCTCTTTTTGGCACCGACTTTCTTTTTTTATTTGAATACTTTTGACGCATTGTAACCTTTGCGTGTCAACTTGTGGTGTAGCCGCACATGATCACAGACAATTTGGTCACAGAAGATCTACTATCTTCTCCTTTCCATGTAAAAGCAAGGACATGGTTATTGATATTTCGGTGCTTGGAAGCTTGACTGGGGTGTGGAGAATTTCGTCATTTTAAGGCAGGTGGGGTTTCCACTGGAGAAAAAAAGGGAGAGAAGGGTGCTTTCCAGTTAGACTTTCTGTTTAAATTTTAACGGCAAAATTGGAATCCGAGAAGGGGGCATGTGGGGCATGTTGATTTGGCCGCAGTGGGAGAGAAAGGCGGAACTTTGACTGTTTTCCATGGCCTTCCACTTTTCTCCTCTTTGTATTTTATTAATTTTATTTTGCTTTCACTGAAAGGAGTCACTTCTTACAAGAACACAAAGGAAAAAAATTGAATTAAGATAAGATTTTTTTTTGATAAAAGAATTAAGATAAGATTGATCCTGAGCATTGGCAAATAAGTTCAAGAGGAATATGGTGGTGGTGAATTTAGGGGTGGCAATAAGGTCGGGTTTAGTATCGTGTCAGTGTAAAGGGTATGATATATATGGGTCGACTTGAATACAACCCATTTATTAATAGTGTCAAAGCGGATTGACCCATTTTGACCCAAAACACAATTACAGGGAAGAAAAAGGATCCGTTGGAGAATCAGCAGGAATTTCTTACTGAGTTTAACCACAACGTGACATGGAAGGAAAAGGATCAAGAAAAAAACCGTGAACATTTACCAGAAACAAATCAGACAAGTGTCAGCTCAGTGGTTAAATTATCAAGAACTTCTTGCTGATTCACCAGTAGAGGATCCTCTCTCATACAGGAACCCTAACCCCGCAAAATTTGTGTCAGATTTACGGATCGTGTCAAACATTGGCACCCTTAGTAGCGGTTGTGGTGGGTTTGAATCATCTCCAGTCTAATTAGAGAGCTATCACGCAAATATTAATCAATATATTATTGTGACAAAGGTTGTCGTCATAAATGGTGTTCTTACTCAATGCACAATAACATTATAAATCTGTATGTTTATGGAAGTACCCTTCTTACCAGAGCGGATATTCTAGAACGCTCTACAATTGTAGAGAAACTGAAGCATCATGGTGCCGGGTGACATGTGAACAGAAAAAATAAACCATCACGAAAAGTGAATCAATGGTGAGTGTTTTTTTGCTTTTTCCACTCAAGTGTACCCAGTACCCTGGTTAAAAACGCTCCAGGAAATCCGCTTTGCCTTCTTAGGCATCATGTCATGCATGTGGTAGTCACTGGCGTGACATATCTCAATTATATTAGATATGATTTAGACCCTAACTACGAAATCATTAATCAATCCCTACAGTTCATTTGGTGAGACAGGATTGGATCCGCTCCTCTTAATTAACGCTTGTCTCCAGCCAGAGCAAGATGAAAAGAAATTAAATAAAATCTAAAACTTTTTAACCAAACAAAAAAAAATCTAAAAGTAATAATTTTTTTCTTTTTCTTTTGTAGGCTCCTCTTAATCGGATGATGAGATGAACTATGGTGTGGATTTGGTTTGTTCCCTTTACACCTAAGGTCCACCCGTATACAGGTCAGACATGCAACATAAAAAAAAGTGATTTACACTTTGAGAGCGACGTTGGAAAAGTAATTTACACTTTGATGCATTGGCATACTGCATAAACTGTAACAAAATGCCATTGAGTGATGTCTTACTAGGAGATAGGATGCCACAACTTCTACTAAAGAGCAAGGAAGAATTGGCCTAGTGGGATCGGTTTATGAACACTTCCCTTAACAAACGCTCATCACTGCTCCTTGTCAGGGGCGGATCTATTAGTTTTGAAAAGTGATTTTCATTTTTTTTAAGGGGTGCATATTCACTTTTCAGTGCTGATGTGGCATCGCCTGACAAGGAGCAGTGGTTAGCATTCGTTAAGGTGAACATTTTTTATCCATTCACTCTAGTGGTTTATGGATTTTCACTATTTTTTGAAGAGGAATTGACTAGTTTTGGCTACAAAGTAAAAGGAAAAAAAAAAAAAAAAAAAGAGAGAGAAAATGTCAACGTCAACAGAAAACAGCTTTCCCAAATCTCGTCTTTCGTATAAAGCAGAATTATAAAAATAACTTTTCCTTTCATATGTTTATTTTATTTGGATGGCTAAGCATATCCTATTACTCTTATCCGCTACAGCCACTTAAACTATGATTGACGTGTTATGATTGTCTAGAGTGCAACAAGTAGACAAAAAAATTTAAAACTCCCGCCCAAATTTGACATTTTTATCCAAGAGCGGCACAATCGTTATAAGGTAGTCTAACAGCTGTAGAGGATACTGAGTAGTGATATTCTACTAGTAGTAGTAGTAGTAATACTCACAAGTCAAATTAAGGGAATATGATTATATGGATCAACCCGAAGACAAAGCAAGTTAATCCGCTTTAATCCAAAACACAGATTTGGGAATAGAACATTTGGTCCCTTTAATTTTTGGGGTATCAAAAGGACTTTCCACCGAAACCCCGCTTGGGTTAAAAAGAGTCTAGAGTGTAGACCATGGCCCTTTCATTGGCCTTCCTTGCCACAAAATGAAAAGATATAATATTATGAACTTCCAAGGCACTGTTTCCTTCGGATTCTCAAGACTGCAAATGATACTCAAGGAGTCACCCTCTAAGAAATGATATTTCAGGCATTAATGGCTGGCTACTTACCCCTAAAAAACCTACCTGAGCTTTCAAAACGAAGACCTTACAATCACACCTGCTCTCATATCGGGCCACACGAAGCTTGCCTTGCCTTCCTCATCTCTAACCACTGCTCCAACTCTACCAAATCATAACTCAGGGCCAACAAAAACCAAACAAAAAACGTTTCATTCGTCTATTGTTTATTTAGCTTTTTATTACATATTCAGGTCGGTAACGGAAGGTATTGTAAGTTAATACCGTTAATTATTGTCAGTGAAAGAACCTCTTTGGTTTGTTTGGATTTCCCTTCTCTTTCTTTTCTCCTTACAAAAACGCCGCCACCGCCACCGCTATGGGCTGCACGGCGTCCAAGCTAGAAAACGAAGACACAGTTAGGCTTTGCAGGGAGAGGCGCCGCCTCATTAAAGAAGCCGTATACGCTCGCCACCATCTCGCGGCGGCGCATTCTGACTACCTCCACACTCTCCGCCTCACCGGCACCGCTCTCTCCGACTTCGCCGCCGGCGAATCCCTCTCCGTCTCAGACCAGACCCCTGCTGTTCTCATTCGTGATCCTTCCGCGATCTCTACCCGTCCACCACCACGACCGGTGTCTCCGTCTCCTCAGCCACCTCCGCAACCGCCGGTTTTCTCTCCTCCGTCTCCGACCATCGCGACCTCAAAGCTTCCTCACATCCTCACTGAATCAAGCTCCTCCTCCACTCCCCGTCAATATCCCGCCGGAAAATATAGCTATCCGTCCAATTTCTATGCCAACTCCAACTACTGCAGCACTCCTTCTCAAGCCTCGTCTGTCTGGAACTGGGAGAACCACTATCCTCCCTCCCCGCCTGGTTCTGATTTCTTCCGTAAAACGAAAGAGGAAGATCACTACTCCAATCACGACCTTCACCACCTCGACGAAGATGAAAAGGAACGAACCGAGAGAGAAGAGGTCCATTGCAGCGAATGGGGCGACCCCTACAGCACCACCAGCTCGGACACAAGATCTGACAACAATGACGACTATGGAGACAGATCGGAGGTCGGTTCTAGATCAAATTTCGGATCTTCAATTCACAATGACGCCACAGCGGCTTATCCAACAATGGGGAAAACGGAGAAATCCGATGAGGCCGGATCGTCTGTTAGTTGGAACGCCGGCACTGGCGATATCTCAGACAATAAAATGGTTGTTAGGCATCGAGACCTGGCGGAGATCGTAGCGGCGATCAAAGAGTACTTTGAGAAGGCCGCTGCCGCTGGTGAATCGGTCTCCGAACTGCTCGAGACTGATCGAGCTCAGCTTGATCGAAGTTTTAAACAATTGAAGAGTAAGTTAGGGCTTCTGAAACAAATCGATTTATAATATGACTTCTTCTTCTTAGGGTTCTGAATTTGGTTTCGATTTTGAAATCTATTTCTCAATTTGTGCTTTTTCCCGCCTTTTTTTTTTTGGGAGGAATTCTGCAGAGACTGTGTATCACTCGAGCAGTGTCTTGAGTAATCTGAGTTCCACTTGGACTTCGAAGCCACCGTTGGAGATTAAGTACCGGCTCGACACTGGTTCGCTTGATGAATCGGGTAGTTCGAAGAGTCATTGTTCGACCTTAGAACGGCTTCTGGCTTGGGAGAAGAAGCTCTATGATGACGTGAAGGTACGTTTTTTTCCTCTTTGAGATGAGAAAAGCTGTAATTTTTATTGTTTCTCATGATCTAGCCAGATTTTGCTTTTGGTTAAAAGTTCGTTTTTTTATCGTTGGAAGTTTTAATGGAGGGGGCCTTCGATTACGACTGGCCCCCTGAAATCTGTTAATCTGTTTTAACTCTTCTTGCTATGTGCGTTGGTTGGTGAGTGTGTTTATAGGCTAGAGAGAGAGCGAAGATCGAGCATGAAAAGAAGTTGTCGGCGTTACAGAGTCAGGATTACAGGGGGGAGGAGGAAGCGAAGTTGGACAAGACCAAGGCATCGATAAAGAGGTTGCAGTCAGTAATTACAGTTACATCTGAGGCTGTCTCTGCCACCTCATCTGCCATTATCCGCCTCAGAGACAGCGAACTCTCCCCACAGCTTGTCGAGTTCTGTCATGGGTATAACTCATTTCTATTTGGTTCTATTTCATTCTTAAATTTGAGTATGGATCGGATAATTATCTTGAGATGAAAAATGGTGTAGAGATGAGTTCTGTTATTCACAGCTAGACATGTGCTCATCAATCTGGACCCTCTAATCAGATGGGCCCTTAACATAACAATTGCACCAGTCAGATGATTATAACTAATTGATAAATTGCCTCCTTTTGGGCCGCCACTGTCTGTAAGGCGTATTGCCAAACAAAATGCACCAATCAGACAAATTGTTGAATTCAGCTGTGGCCCATTGATCCAATAACTGGGTTTATAAGAGATTCAAGACAAAGGTTTATGATATTAGAACTAGGATTGAGAGATTAAGATTATTGTAGATTTGTAAACTGGATTTTGTAGTTAAACACTAGCAAAACCAAAGATGAAGAATAGAGAAAGAAAGGAAGATACCAACTAAGATCACACAAGTTCCCACTAGGGTTCAAGGTAAGCACACCTTTGGTAGGAGCTATTCACACTTTTTAAGAGTTGTTAGACCAATTTTCTTTAAAACTTCATTCATTCATTAATTATTAAAATCCTGAGTAACGAAGTAGATATAAATGTCACACCTTAGTCTTCCAAATCCTATTCTAATTAGACTTTCTAATAAAAATAAAACTCTAAAATAATTGATTTTCATAACAAAGTGATGCTCTGCTAGTGTTTTGGCCATAACTTCTCCAAATCACATCGGATTTGCAAAGTCTTGGATTCATTAGAAATGTAACTAAATAACCTTTCAAATGACACTAAAATCAAACCAAGCGGTTATCTTTGACCCAAAAAAAAACCTTAAAAAGTGACAAAAATTGAACGTTAACTTTCCTAAAAAATAAATAAAATATATTCTATTTGGAAATCACTAAAATCCCCAAACTGAAAAAAAAAAAAAAAAAAAACTAAATTAATGTAAATTTGACAATTTATAAATTATTTTCAAACTAAAATTTAAACTCAAAATACCCTGCATAAGCCCATCAAGTTTTAGTATGGACTGTTTTGCGTTTTGCATCACATGATCTGGCTTCTATTCATTGGGTTGATGACTGTTTGTTTGGGTATGGTGTATCTGGGTGGATGGCGCATTATTGTAATAATGTTTAAATTTAATAATTCCTGTATATAAATTACAAGGGCCTACTTATTAACTCCATTCAACTTGGGTGGGGGGGGGTGTGAACATCATAACTCAGCAAAACTACTATATTAAAGTGACCCTAGGGATCATTGTGTTGACACCTTTCGAGACCATCTAACTTGTGAGTTACAAATTAGGCCTTTAAAAGTTAGAACTCAACTACCCGATCCCACAAACTCCCTTGCCAAGGTTGCTTGCAGTAGGTATCAAAGCCTTCCCCTTCAAACATGTATACTGATTTAACAAACTCATTAATCCAAACTATACTGGTAAACACATCTTGTGTATATCAGACACCAAAAACAAAACTAATTGGAGGACTTAACCTTGTGCACTCCACTAGGAGGGATGCGGGCATCAGGTCCAAGGGTACTTTTTAGACATATCAAAGGCGACGAAGAAGATCCGGGCCCATACTTTGGTTTAGATAGGCACCCACACGATTTTCCAGACTTGGGGGACTTTCGATTTCATGTTTAGGATTTATTTTCATGCTTAGTAATTGTTATTTATTTGTTGCACTTTTTTTTTTTCGTCTCTTTATAGGGGGTACAATTTCTTCTAGTCCAAATTTATTTGATTAGATATATTTTTGTCTTTTTATTGTTTTTAGTGGTATTTTAGGGTGTTTTTATTTGATTGAGGGTATTTAGGTCCTTATGGACTAGATTTATGTAACCCTAGACATGAGAGGCTTTATAAGAACACCCACACGCCTACTTTGAATTTTAATGAATAGGAAAAGTTTGAAAATCATGTGTTCTCTTTTAGGCGTGAAGACCTTGAAGAAACCTTGGAAAAGGGCTTAGACTAGTTTCAAATGAACAATGGTGGTAGAGGCCAGCCCCTTCCCTTTGGGTTAAAATGACTTCTCTTTCTTCTTTTCTTATCTATTTTGTACTTTCTCAATTTTTTTATAATATGAAAAATTTTCTAACATTGAAATTTTGATTTACCGAAGTAAATATTCAAGTTTTTGAGGCAATTTGAGTATTCCTAGAGCTTCTCAACACCTGGACGATCCAACTCGTAGTGGAATAGATTGGTTTTCTTTAAAACCCTAGGAGATCTCTAAGAGATTCCTAGGTAGGGCGACAATACCTATTTTTGGCTAGATCTTTGAACTTCTTTGATTTGGATTACTTCAAGGGATTAACATGGATATTTGGTGAAGGTTTTGATAGGCTACATCAAGGGGCTCAGCCACTACGAAAATCAAGTGCTATCATTCAATTTTCAGCTTGTTCGTATTCTCTTATTTGAGTAGTATTTAAGTGATTGTGTTGGCAAAAGCTTGGAATGTTATAGGCTAATTTTCTAGGTATCCTGAGAACCTACAGCCCACGTTTTGTGGGGTTAAATATTCCCTAACTTAGCCTTTTACTATCCATTGCAAACCCCTATGGTTTAGCCCATTAAATCATACTATTTGGATCACTTGAAATTTAATGCATTTTACATGTTTGTTAAAATTCTTAAATAGCGAACTTGTTGGATTTTCTGAGTTGACAATCCAAAAGACTTTTCCATCACTTTGGAAAAGGTCCTTTAGACTATTAAGTCACATTGCTTTATTCTCTAGATCATTCCCTTGCATGCTACATGTGTTTTCACTATTTTAATAGTCCCATGAACTTGTTTTGAACCCTAAGAATTTTCAACCAATAAGCTTGCTTTTGCATGTTCCTTAATTTAGTTAGATTTTCTAAGCATATAAATTAGGATTTAATTATGTCATGACTTTGTTTACTTGAACTCTTTATAATACACACCTAAACTATAACTTGAAAACAACCTAGATTTGCAAACTTTGGTGTTAGTAGAAATTTTGTTTATTTTATTACATCATTTATCATTTTCTATGTTTAATTTTCTATGACATACACTCTCTTACCTACATGCATGCTGCATTAAGGAGGAGAACTTGATGAAAAGAATTAAATTAATGCTTACAAATAATGTTCATACATGAGGCTTAAAACTAAGAAGCCAGTCCAAATTTGGTGCTTTATTCCATCCAAGACAGTGACTGTATACTCAGATTATTTAATTGGGGGCCATGTTTAGATGTGGGGTAAGGCCTGTTATGGATGGATCCATCATATATTTTTCCCATATATATATTTGAATCAGAATCCTATGTTTTAAAAAGACTATATGCTTTTAGGGGTAGGTAATTTGTGGATTTTACCTAATTAGAAGCCCTAAAATTGGGTTTGGAAGCAATATTCTGGTGGAAGTCTAAATCGGCACACTAGCCATAGAACCAGTTATTGCTAAAAAAAGGCCAGTGAATGTATAGGCAAGGAGAACTTAAGTTGAGGAGGTAAGGGAGTCAACTTTTTCCGAGAGAATGCTGGAGTGACCATCCCCTGAAATGAGGAAGTAAGGGTGTCTTTATAGGCTTCCAGGCCCTAATGATGTGGCCCATGAGACTGCATTACAGCTCCTTCGAGACTGGTTCATGCTTCATTGGACTAACAATGATTTGCCAAGGAACCTATCCTTTCAAGGTCCCAACATGAGCCTGATGAGAGAAACTTTTGAAGTTGTATGGTTGGGATCCATGGCAGACAAACCTCTTTTGTCACAAGGATGTGAGCTTAGTCTTGTTCAAAAACGGTTCCTCACCTTGCTAAACCAGTATCCCCTCTTGGCCCCTTAAAATTATTAGGCCTACGATGCCATTGGTTCATTAAGGACACATTACAACAAACAAGTAAAATGGCAACCCGTGTCAGTGCACATGGCTAGTATTTCATGAACTATATTTTATCTGGAGCATTTTCCTAACCCCAGGGATGTACATCCTTGGCTTTAGTCAGCCTTGTTAAAGCGGTGCCATGAATTCTCATGGCTCTCAAAGAGAGCCATGCCCAACACTCACATGGAAACAACAAGAGTCCTGTTTTGGAAATGTTTAGTTGTTTAGGGTTTTTAAAACTCATAACGTGTGGGATACCTTTTAGGGTTCTTCCTTTTAAGACAGAAAAAGGTATTGGGAAGAGGAGGTAGCCGGTGCTTTTGTAATCTCTTGGTTTTACATAGTGAAAGCTCTATTGATCGTCTTTGTCTATGGACGTAGGCTTTAAGCTGAACCACGTTAAATCGTCTTGTGCTTTATGTGTGTGTGTGCTTTTTACATTAATTTTTCTTCTATTTATTGTTGCGTGCAATTCAAATCTAGGCTTTCACACAACAATTGGTGTCAGAGCCCTAGGTTACAAATGGGTTTTTTTGACATGGCGGCAATGTACGAAGTGTAGAAATTCGATGGGCATGATAGGTTCAGTCTATGGCATGTGAAGTTGCATGCCTTGCTAGCCAAAGCTTTGATGGGGAAGAAAAAGCTTCCTGCGACAATGAAAGAAGACAAAAGGGAGGAACTTGACCTCAAAGCACTCAACGCGATTCAGTTGTGCCTGGCCGATGAGGTGTTAAGAGAGGTTGCAAAAAAGGAGTTTGCGGCTGGGTTATGGCTCAAGTTGAAAAACTTGTATATGACAAAGTCTCTCACAAACAGGTTATATTTGAAACAACTCTATACATTAAGGATGAGAGAAAGTATGTCTGTGAAAACGCATCTGGATGAATTCAATAAAATCATTATGGATCTGAAAAACATTGATATTAAGATTGATGATGAGGATCAAGCTA
>JAOXJP010000015.1:4042221-4060807 GCA_025762735.1 Platanus orientalis | reverse complement strand
GGGTTTGGGAGGGGGGGAGGGTTTAGTTGTAATCCCATTCTTAACTTTAGACCCAATTTTTCTACGGCCAAAACTTGACTTTTTGGCTTGATTTTGGTGTCAATAGATAGGTTATTTAGTTACATTTCTAACGAGACCAAGATTGCGCAAATCCGAGGTGATTTTGAAAAGTTATGACCAAATTACCAAAGGGGTGTCAATAAAAACAGGAATAGTGTTTTTAGAAAGTCTCAAGTTTGAGGAGTTTTAAATTTTAGAAAAGTAAGTTTTATGTTTTAGAAAACTTGGCTAGTAAGTTTAGGATTTTTAGGAAGTTTTTAATTTTAGCAAATTCTAATTGTTTAAGGTTGTAAGTCTATTTAAAGGCGACCCCTCCCCCATAATGTGATAGTGAAGAATAAACAAGTTTTTGAAGATTTGGGTGTTCTCAAAGTGTAACTGTAGTCAGGTTCTCCTTCTCCAAGGTTGATGCCACTCATGGTTCCCCTCTCTCTTCTTCTTCCATAGGTGTAACCGCAAGCTTCCTCACTCCGTCAAGATATATCTCTATTCTTTTTTTTAATCTCTTAATTTTTTCTTAAGTTTTTTTCTTTCTATATTACTCTCTTCTCATTCTTTCTGTCATTATTCTTTTTTCTTCTTTTTCTTGTTCATTCTCTTGAAACCATAATTTAAGAACCTTTACTTTTTCTGAATTCTTTGATTTGACCCATCAAATCTTATCAAAATTTTATGAAATTTTAACTATAGAACCTTGGAACATGTCAAAAACGGCCATAAAAATTTCAGAATTTTCTAATGCGTCCAAGGGGCATTTTTTTTTGTAATTTTCTAATTGTATATCCAAAATTACAAAAATACCCTTCTAGTTTTTTTTTTTTTTCTCATCCTAATCTCTTTTCTTATATTCTATTCTCTGATTTCTTGGTTATTTGTGAGTTTAAATTCAATTCTTGACTTATTTTGCTTCCGCTCCTTTATTTTAAATTTTTTGGGGCTTTAGAATTACTCTACATCAATTTTGGTATCTTTCCCTTTGTATTGCATCAATTTTGGTATCAAACGAGGTTCTAACTAATTTTTATCTAGTTGGATTCATGCAGGTCTATCAAGTAATAAGCATAGGAGTGAGTAAGGATGATGTGTATGAAGAAATTCAAAGCTATGGCCGAAATCTTAAGCTACAAGAGTGGAACAAAATTTTAGAATGGATAGTTTTGAGGCTGAGATAATGTCTAAGAAGAAAGCTATTGAGGCTCGTACTACAGTCTTATTTAGGACAGAAGAGGCTAAGAAGTCTCTAGTTCAAGTTCACAAGCTTGAATCTAAAAGCCAGCTTGAAGTTAAGAAGAAGTCAAAGAACAAAAAATGGAAAAGAACAAGGCGAAAGAATTCATCCAAAGCTTTTATACTTGGACCTCCTCCACCAACTATGTTGCAGATTATTACCCGATGCAAAACTTCACCAAAGCCTGAGAAGAGTCCAACTCGAGCAAAAGCCCGGAAGCGGACCAGATCAAGATCCAGGTCCAAGCAACCATCCAGTCCACATGGTACATACGACTCCTTCATCCTCCGACCTCCACCATATTGTCCACCCCTTTTGAAAAGCCTAAAAGATTCCATTAGAAACTCTGATAGAGAGTGACATCATCAAAATTTGAGGTCGAATTTCTTTTCACCCCGAGAGAATAATGCGGACAATATAAGTAGGCTCATGTATATACCCCCACATAAGAGGGCATGATTTAAATTTACATGTTATGTGGGGTTAATTCAAATTTTGTAAGGGATGGGTAATTTGTAACAAGGCCAAGAGTGCATGGTAAGTTTAGTTTTTTGGGGGTTTTAGTTGTAATCCCGTTTTTCACATTGGACCAAATTTTTCTATAGACAAAACTTGACTTTTTTACTTGATTTTGGTGTCATTAAATAAGTTATTTAGTTATATTTCTAACAAGACCAAGATTGCACAAATCTGAGGTAATTGGGAAAGTTATGATCAAATTATTAAGGGGGTCAATAAACATAGGAATAGTATTTTTTTTTTTTAGAAAGTCTTAAGTTTTAGTAGTTTAGACTTCAAGAATTTTTATATTTTGAAAAGTTTAAGAATTAGGAAAACTTGTGCAACAAGTTATTAATGTTTTTAAAAAGTTTTATATTTTAGAAAGCTTGGCAAGTTTAGGATTTTTTTAGGAAGTTTCCAATTTTAGTATGTTCTAATTGTTTAAAATTGTAAGCCTATTTAAAGGCAACCCCTCTCCCATAATTTTCCAATGAAAAATAAACAAGTTTTTGAAGATTTGGGTGTTTCTAAGGTGTGGTTGTAGTCATGTTCTCTTATCCAAAGGGTTGATGTCATCTCCTAGGCTTTCATTTTCTCTCCATGTGGGTTATAGCACCCTAATGCACTTGTGAGTATGCACCTCACCCTCCCTCTTTGTCTAAGGCATCTCTCTTATCTTCTTCTCTTTCTACTTTTTTCTTAGTTTCTTATTCCCCTATCTTTTTTTTTTCCATTTCTTCTTCTTTTTCTTTTTCTTGAACCTCCATTAAAGCACCTTCAAGTTTCTGAAATTCCGCGATTTAATCCATCACTTCTTGTCATAATTTAATGAAATTTTAACTATAGAACCTTGAAACATGTCAAAAACAGCCATAAAAATTTCAGAAATTTTTGACTCATCAGAGGAGCATTTTAGTAATTTTCAGATTTTTTGTCCAAAATTACAAAATACCCTTCCTTTTTTTTTCTCCTTTTCTGTTTTTTTATCATCCTAACCTCTTTTCTTAGATTCTATTATCTGATTTCTTAATTATTTGTGAGTTTAAATACAATTCTTGATTTATTTTGCATCTGCTGCTTTATTTTAAATTTTTTGAGGCCTTGGAATTACTCTAACATCAATTTTGGTATCTTCCCCTTTGTACTGCATCAATGAAGGGCTGGTCTTAGATGAGGCAGGTCTAAGGCCAAGCTCCCACATTGCAAGTAAAATGGGAGAGGATGTCGAGGAGTTCATGTCTATACAGAAGCAGTCTTAATCATGAGGTGGTGGCGCCTTGGCTTTGGTGCAAAAGGCACCAGGGCCTGACATATCAGTTCTGAAAAAGTGATTTACACTTTTTGGGGTATGATTTTCACTTTTCAGGACTGATGTGTCCGGCCCAGGTGCAAAATGCACCTGGGCTTTCATACCTAATCCGCTAGGGTGGTGGTGGTAATTTTAATGATGTTGACTGGAGGTATGATCACCAATGAGGAGTGAAGGTGGTGGTGATGAAAGATTAACAGGGGCAATGATGGAGGTAATGTCAGTGAAGAGAGTTTGAGACCCCTTAGCCCATGCACAAGAGAGTGGGAATTGTATCATGCCACTCAAGAGGACCATGGTGCAAGTTCGCCACAGTTTCATCAAACTAATCAGCAATGAAGGTAAAGACAAAAAGGAGGAAGAGGTAGAAGCTCATTCCTATATCAACTATGACATCACTGAGAGTTTCTCAAGTGCATTCAACAGTATAGTATCGAAGTTAGTAATTCGACTGAATGAAATTCATCTTCTGTGACTAAACGGGGTGCCTGTAGTTCTACAGCTTTTTGTGGATATAGATACCTTCATGAGGGTTATGGCACATAGAGTTGGTTGTTTTGGGTTAACTACTTGGGCTTTGACCAGGGATATGACACGTATCAATATGGAGATGGACACCAGCATTACAGGGAGGTGTCTTCATCATCGTATGGTTTTGCCCATGCTCATCCTTGGTCTCAAGTCCTACAGGGAGGAGTATGTTTATCAGCAATACATCAGGAACCATGAGGCATGATGCTACACCATGTTATGGAAACAATATCACTATTACCTTGAGGACTAGCTCTGTTAGTGATAAGAATGGGGATGATGGTCATGGGCCAACCCGAACGCAATGTGGTATTGAGATAGAGTTAGGGGTGATACTTTCAAGCTTTGGAGATTGTTGTATTTATATTGTTGTTAGTGACATCCTTTGTTCTTGTACCTATGTATGGGCATACTTTACCATTTTTATATACTACATATGGCATTATTGTCACGTGTTATATTCTTTTTCATTTCCTAATTCTATGTAGATGTATAGCTTTATTATGTAGAGTTTTAAATCATTGCTCAACCCTTAGTATTCCAGACATGTAAGACAACCTTTATCACAATGGTATCAATTTTCAACAACCATCATAGATGGTTGTCTTGCTTATGTAATGATTCTTACGAGTGTATTGGAGCTTATTCTAACATTTTTGTGATGTTTCATGTAAGATTTCCATCATTTCCATAATGTTTCCATAACCAAGGTTAAAAATGTTGGTGCCAATGAAAATGTCAATTACTTAAAGATTAGAAAGATGTCGGAAATGTCGACCATGTCATGTTGAAAGATTGTAAACTCACAGAAACATGAGAAATATTAGAAACACTGCATAATCTTTGAAAATACTTATTGATAGTTCAGAAAATTATAAAAAAAAGAGAGTATAAATACATATTTCTAAATTATCAGATCACTATAAATTATTATGTAGGTAGAGGAACACAAAGTAAATACACAAAAGTACTCGCTTAAAGTTGTCATGTATTTTCTTTTCTTTTTGATTTTATGAAAGGTAATAAGAATCAATGAAAAATAATTAGATACGAAGATGCATTCATTATCCCTTCAATGGAAATCTAAGAAATACAACATGAGAACATTGTTAATGCGCCATGTATAAATTTAATTATAATTAAATTAAATTAAATCATAATAAAGTGGTCGCTCTTAACCACAAAACTTAAAATATTTGACTCTAAGATTAAAAGAATAGGAAGAAGCATCACACACTGGAGTTTCTAAAAGTTATTCTTTGGTCGACATTTCTATACAAGTCAATCGAAACATTGTATTTATATGACTAATGTTTAGTCAAAACGATATGAAATGTATAAAGAGATAAAGACACTTGTCATGTAAATATCATAGATGGGTTTCATGTCCGTACCTCTGGCATTTGGAAACATATCGTCGAAATATTAGAAAATATGTTGATTTTTAAAACCATGTCCAAAACTTCCGAAGATGTTTTTTTTTTTTTCGATAAATGAAAATTTCCGAAGATGTTTCCAACAATGTTCACACGAAAGTTATGCATTTGTAGTTTGAATTTATAAAATTCCTTGGAGCTTATGTTTCTTTATTATGTTGTGTTTTTTATCATTTCTGAACACTTGTTATTCCAAACATGTGCAACAATGTATGTCATGAAGGTATTGGATTTCAACAACCCTTATAGACGGTTGTTTTGCTTATATAATGATTACTAAGTGTGTATTGGTGCTTATTCTATCATTCTCTGAACATTCATACTAAAATTTTTAACGTTTCCATACTTCCATGATTTTGATAATGTTTCCATAGTGTATATGAAATATTTCTATTTCCATGGGGACCGAAACAGAAATTTGAAACCTGGATCTGTATGTAGTAGGGAAAACATCTTATACAATCACATGAAAAATACATAACAAGAAAAGAATGCATATGAGTATGAGTAGCAGAGCTACTATCAAATGATATGTTATAGCAGAGCTCCAAAATTAAGAAGCTTTACACCACCATAACATGCAAATGGTGACCCAGTCGATGCTTAGATTTGATATTGGCTACAGAAAGAGCAGATCGGAAGGATCCTAACAAATGACAGTATTAACTTGATATTCTAACTCTAAAACAACACACAAGTACCTTATAAAGGCCAAGCTCAGTGTAATTCTTCGCATAATGCATAGTATAGTGGTTTGACAACCTATGAAATAGATGAAAACTATATTCCTCAACTCATACATAACAGTATGCTTATCGCAGGAAATTAGTATACACATAAAGCTACAGGCACACACAACTAGTCAAGAGTTAATTATTTATGAGTCTCAATAATGATAGGTAAATGTATACGTTTCCATGAATTCTCAACAAAAAAAAAAAGTAGAAGAAGAGGAAACAAACAAGAGAAACATAGCCACCCTTGAAATATAAAGAAGCAGAAGAGCACAAACAATAAATCATCATCGTGAAAGGCTTGGTTAAGGAAACATGAAACACATGAATGCCAAAAAGAGTGGCAAAAATTTATAATAAACCATACCGTGCAGCATACTCAGAGAAGTGTTTCCCAGGTTGCCGCTGCCTCAGAGTGTGTAAGTCACCTCCTGGACAGAACTCCATGACCAAACATGTGAACCTGTCTGTCTCAAAATGTGAATATAAAGTCGGCAGGAATGGATGGTCCAGCAATTGCAGAATCTCTCTTTCAGTCTGAGCCCTTGTCAACTTCTTCCTACTTGCCAGGGATGCCTTGTCCATCACTTTCATAGCAAAGTAACACCTGGTCCCACTCAACTCTGAAAGATAAACACTGCCAATGTCACCACATCCTAGCCGTTTGAGCAACCTAAAATGACTCATACCCAGGATCCCATCCCGTGCTCGGACAGCAAGAATAGCCTTCCATCTAGGATCATTTCCTTTGTGAGGCTTATTAGCACTCCCAGTAATGTTACTCCAATTACTGTCATCACTAAGGCCACTGCTATCGCTTGCTCTGCTAACACTAGTTTTCTCACTCTCAAGTGAGTCTCCCCTAATACTCCCTTTAGCACTCTCACAGTTCCTTTCCACGCTAAGCATACCATCGCTAGTAACCCCATCACTCCGGTATGTACTGGTGCAGCTGTTGACAATGCTCATAGCAGTGACAACACCGATACTGTCGATGCTACTGTGTGGACTTACATTGCCACTGGGAGGCAAAGAAGCATCCCAAACACATTCCTTCTCCTCAGAGTCCGGCAGTATAAGCATGTTTTCTGTAGTTTGCGATGCACGAGGAACTGAAAAGGGAGAAGATGATGCACCCATGTCACTAGGCTCTTCAACCAGGCTTTCTGCAGGTGAAAGAATGGCTGTATTTGGTTTCATACCAGGAAGCCGGATTGAAAGATCCTCTAGAAAGGGACCCTTTACAGACAAGCTTTTCACCAGGCATCCAGTCTCAGATTTGTTCTGACCAATTGGTACATAAACTGTTCTCATCAGATCGGTGTCAACCGGCTCAGGGGGATGACTAGCCCCTGAAAAAGAACTAGTGCCACCTTCTTCAGAGGAATCACCACTGCCCTTAAAAGATACAACATCTGGCATACTTTCCTCTGGTTCTTGGAAAGAGCTTTTTCCTTTCCATGCTTTTACAAGTGCAGGTGAGTCTGAACTTTGGGATCCTCTTGCACTGGATGGGCCCTCTTCCTCTCTTATCACATTTGGATGTATTTTTGATACCTGACCC
Organism: Platanus orientalis; assembly: GCA_025762735.1. Lineage (NCBI taxonomy): Eukaryota > Viridiplantae > Streptophyta > Magnoliopsida > Proteales > Platanaceae > Platanus > Platanus orientalis. The sequence goes on along the minus strand of JAOXJP010000015.1, from coordinate 4,053,444 downwards.
ACTAGAAGCAACTGCCCAGGAAGTACCTTTGATTCAGGAATCCTTTCCATTGGGATGATTGTATATCATTACTTGGGATTTTTGCAGTTAAACAATTCTACAAAGGTGTACTAGTTTTACTTCGATGGGTATTCCACCAAACCTTCCCTTGTCCTTACCCTCAAGATGGGTTTGCAAACACGGCAGAAGACCTTTAACCCTCCTAACTTCCAGGACAATGAATAACTCCCTAATGTCTGTGATTGGAAACTGACTTTCTTTGAGTAGATGAATCTACAAAGAAACCAAGATCCATTAAAAAAAATTAAAAATAAATAAATAACTGGGTTTCCATACGATTGACTGTCAGAGCAGAAATTAAGACAGAAAAGATCAAACCGAAAAATAGTTCAGATCAAACAAAAATACACGTTGCGGCCTTTCAATCAAAACATGGTCATGAATGCATTGTTTCCGAAAGCAGGAATAACATATGAATAAACAAATCAGACAAGAGAATGTAAAAAAAATCCGATAAGTGGATGAACAGAGTAGAAAATATAAATCCCACCTGACCCATGAAGCACCAAATTCCAAACCCTGATTAACAAACACTAATTCACAATTTTCACCAGATCAAAGAGCTAATCCAAACAATGACCTCCCATCCTTACCTTAAGATCAACTAAATAACTGAAACTGAACAAAGAAGAAGAAGGGAGTGGGTAAAAAATAGAGACCCCATCAGACCAAAATAAATAAACAAGAAACTCAAACCCACAAGGATGACAAAGCAAATTGCGAAATTCATTCTTAGGGAACAAGTTGCCATTAAAGTACATTTCGAAGCTTGATCCTTCAGCACCCCACCAAAACCTCAAAAATTGAACCCAAAAAAAAACTATTACACTCAGAAATCTCACATTCAAAAACCCAACTAAAGAGATCCACAAAAAACACACCATAATGCAAAAAACAAACACACAGACACAAAGATGGAAAGATCATGCAGTCAAGAATTAAAAACAGATTGAAACGCACCAATCAGGGACGAACCAATCCAGCTCTTCTCTCTCCTTCCTTCTTCAAGAACAGTTTAGGATCTAGGGTTTCCAGAGCTAGAACTCTAGTTCTTCTCACCCTCTCCTTTAGTGAGGCTGATAAGCAGAGCTGTAGCTTGAGCTCTCGCTTTTGCCTCGAAACTTTTTTTTTTAATCTTCGTCAGTGCTTTTGTTCGAGTCATGTGTCAGGACTCATCAGTGGGCATTCCGCCGAGCCAGCTCCGAAAGCAGGACGCTTTAGCTGCTTTAGTGGGACCCATTGTCTAACCCCAACCTTTGGGTCCCACTTAGAAGTGGAGCCCACCTCTGTACCCTCTTTGCACTACACATCTTTTCAAAGAAAAAATTGCTAGTGATAGTGTGTGATAAAAATCACCAACCCCTTTCCCACAAGAGTTCATAACGAAATTCCCCAAGCTCAAGGCAAGTCCATAGGTTCTTAATAATTAGAAGTAATCACACCTAATTAATTCCTTAACACTAAAGTTAATGAAGGGAAAGTTTACATTATGACCTAAATTAGGTGGGCTAATATTTTATCATTTAAGGCCCATATTATTGTGATGGAACCCACCACTTGTTTATGGAATCTATTTATTTATCTATTTACTCTAGAGACAGACAAAGTTACTTAGATAAAACGAGATTAGGAATCTTGTTTATACATGATTTTTTACATGTGGCAGTTGAGTTGATTGCGCAAAAAGGGTAAATATGTTTTTCCACATAGGGCCCTTTTTACGTGGCAAATTTTGGACCAATGGTGATGTCGTCTAGCATAAGAAAGTTCTTTCTCATATTCTTTTATTTGAAACAAAGAAAATCATTTCACAAACATCTGTAGGAGAAAAAATGCAATACACAGTAGGTTTTCGGACAAAAATGAATTGGCATTCTATGACTAATCAAGATGGTCCCCTATTGTATGATAGGTTGGGTTCACCAAAGAAACCACATGGTAGAATATTAGCAAGCTTCAAAGACTAAAGCAATTGAATTAGGTGCATTGCTTTAGGCTTAGGCTTGAAGTACATTCTTAGGATTTGGCATTGATGGAATTCTTTGAATTTTATTTTAAACACAATATTGATTTTGATATATCAAGACAAGCATGCTTTGTGTGTTTAAATCTTAGTGATAATTAACCCTCCCTTCTCAAGACAATTCATTGGAATCATCGATAATCATTTTGTCGGTTTCCAATAGGTAGTAATAATTCATTTACAACAACATTCTTCTTGTTACCTAAGCCAACTTTAGCAAACACATTAGGTGATTAACTTTCTTTAATTTGATTTGTGATGTATTTAAATTCATGATCTCCATATTAGGAATAGAGTATTGATTTACATTGAATATACACATATTGTCTAATGTAGAAGATATTGAGTTTCTAACTCTCTTTTATATGCTTAACAATAATAATTTTACAAGTAAAAATATACATAAAGTCCATCAAAATAAATGTTCAAATCTATTATATGTTTTTGCTTAACCCTAAGGGGTAGTGCAGTTGATCAGGATCATGCCTTAGGAAGCAAGACCATGAGTTCAAATGCACCCTTTGAAGCCATTTGCCCGGTATAAAACCCAATTTACTCAATGTGTGGGAGAGGCAAGGAGTCCATGTGCCCTGAGGACTAAATTAAGTGATCTAAGAGACATGGATACCTCAGTTATAAAAAATAAAAATAAAAAAATGTTTTTGCTTTAGTAAAAATTACAAATTGTTGTGGGTATTAACCAAACTCCAAAACTTGGAAGTTTCAACTGAGCAACAATGGTTTTCAATTGGGCAACAATGGTTATACCATCTAGGATCCTAATCACTGTCTCCCTTATTTAATTTTTCATTATTAAACTAAGTATTATACTAAAAAAACAATACATGTAAAGGATCAAGATTTGACATGGATCAAAAATTAATCGTAAACCAAGTGTCTTCGATTCTTCTACCATGACCTTGGCCAAAACCGATTCAAATTTGAAGGATGAATGACCCTAGATTAAAGCAACATGGAGAGCAATTTATGGACTAAATATAATGGTATGGATGATTGTATAGAGCACTTTTCCAATCCAAAATAATGTTTGTGGACAAGCTTCTAACCTTGAGCGAACATTTGATGTGCTTTTAAGATTTTTAAATGGTATCCCTCTCAGCCTTTGTTTATTTTTTTAATGAGAGCAACAGGAAAAGATGAGAAACTACAACTCCATTCACATGGGAACTCAGTTCTCTCAAGTTGATGTAGATGGCTCTTTTGTTTGGTACAAGTGATTTGCAATTTTTATAATATTTCATCATCATAGTTGTTAAATTTACTTTCTATTCTTTCAATTTTATTTTAATTGCAAGGCTCCCATGGTCGCAATGGTTGCCTATTTTGACAAAAACACAATTTTATTTGAACATAGGAAGGATAAAATTTTCATTTTCTCGTCATTGTCTACATCAAGCCTCTATTCATGTAGGCGAGCTAAATATACCATCTGAGTTCATGCATTAATGTATGGTCAATTATATCATTACACATTGTTAATGAATGTATATTAGTAATCATACCCATTAATATATCGCAATTAAAACACATGTTCTTCGACGCAGAAACCAATCAAGATGCTTCAACAAAGGCTTTCATTCATGAAGCGACCTCATCAATGATTTTCATTGAAGAAAGGAAAAATGATTAGTTACTAGGTAAGAAAAATCATTCATTCGCTCATGAAGTTAGTTATGCGATTAGTTATACAATCGCAGACATTTTTGGAACACCTCTAACAATAAGGATTAATAAATAATTTTTATAAAACTCATGATAAAAACAAATTTTATGAGATAATTTGAAGAGTTTTTAATCCCACCTCTTTTTAACCTTTAAAAAAAAAAAAAAAAATTCTAACCTCCCTCCTTGATTAATTGATTCTAAGAAGAGAAGCCAAACACCATCCAAAATGATTCGGATGGCTAGCTTACTTCTTCCTTTTCTTTGCTTCAACTTCTCTTCAACGAGAGAAAATGAACAGCCACCATGTTTGGCCTTTTTCAGACCCAAATAGCCAACACTGTCACCTCTTTTATTGATGGCGGGTCACCCGAGACCATGTAACGGTCTACTTAGGGATACGTAGCCGTCAAGAGTTAATAATGCATCTCAATTTCCTGAACTACCCTTATATATTGACGCATTGATACCATAACAATGACAATAAAAAGAGGGGTAACTTAAACATTACACTCGAAAAAAGCCGTGGCGCCGTCGGGCGCGTGCTTGGTCAATCAGAGAGTACGCAGTCGTAGAGGACAAAGCAACCGAATCTCTTTATCACGCGATTTCAGAAAAATATCGGGCGAAACTCTAATTTTTATGTACCCGATATATCGTTGGGGTCAAAAGACGGGATGAAATGGGATTTCCTGGTCGTCGAGCACGATAGTGACAGCTTTAAGGAGTGGACGCTTTCTGATGGTTGCCACGTGTCCGTTGCGGACTTGAAGATAAGGAGTGATTTGTGGGAAGCCAATGGGAGGGGGTCAAAGTGGACCCAGGTGATGACGTGGTTGAATGTTTTTCAGGTTGATATCCTCTGCGACAGGGAAATATCACCTGCGCCGACTCTCTTTGTGCGACGTCGTGAGACAAGATAGAGGGGAAGTATCATTTCACTTCTTGGGGGTGATATGACAGCTCAAAAAGTGAAATGATACCCACAATGTGTCTCGTCTTACAACGTCTCACAAAGAGGGTCATCGCAAGTGACGTGAACTCCTCTGCGACACCCCCTTGTGTAGGCTTGAAATCTTCTAGGCCACCTCCTTGTGAGCCACTCAATGGCCACACAAGGGGGAGATTAACTCAGTTTTTGAGATGTCACATCACCTCCAAAAAGTGAATTGATTCCCCCTTTATGTGATCATTGAGCGGCTCACAAGGGCAGTGGCATAGAGGATATCAACCTCCTTGTACAAGACATGGAGTGGGATCCATTCATTTTTGGGAAGTGAATGGGTCCAAAAGTCGACATGATATCTTCTGCAACGCCACGAGGCAAGACACAAAGGGGCATCGCAGAGGATATCAACCCTTGTTTTTTCATTGTAGCTTCTTTTAAACCGTAGTAAAGTAGTGATATCGGTCAAAACATAGACAGACACATCTATGGTATCATAGTCTTATAGACTCTATGAAAATGGCATCATATCTGCAACCATATCTGATCTGAACCGACCTGATTTATATACTTTCCCACTCTGAAACATGGGGTTGGAAGAGTAAATGCCTAACCAAAACTCAACTGGCAATTGATACAATTGAATAATGTCAACTTGAAAACATAACAGGCATTTGTTAATGCATATACTGTAGAATGCTGCTAATTTATTATATATAAAAAAAGTGTTGATAAACACGATTAACCGTAATTTCTTTCCATAAATTATGAATTGAAACTGAAAGGGTTCACATTTATTCACTCTCTAGCATAGGTTTAATTAATGTATTCCAACCACCATTTAGTAAAGTAAAAAACTTGCTTTCTTGATCATTTTTCCTATCTTTTAAAACATGGTTATGACACCTAGTAAATTTAGACTCAAAGAACCTTCGTTTCATGAGCATTTGAGAGTGAAAACATGTAGAATCAGAGGTATCAGGCAAATGTAATAAAATATCCAGTCATGAAATTGCAACATGAGGAGACAACACCACCTTCAACAAGGAGTGAAGAGACAAGAATGGTGAGGAAATAGCCCGTACAGATGCCATTGTGGACGACTCGTTCCATGACAAGGACAATGAATAATTTTGCAAGGAGCCAACCAGGATGTAGGCCAAACAGTGGACTAGTAACCATTTTGGCAGCAAACAGCCAATTAAAGCTGGTGTAATGGAAAGAAATTGAAAAAGGAAACTAATTGCACATTTTTATTGTTTTGGGTGGCTCACGGCCACATCGGTGACTTTAAACTTTCATTGGCAGGGAGGGGGCAGTCGTCAACGTAATCCATTGCGAAATTGCTGCCCATGAGATATGAAACCTCGACCTCTCTCTTGGGAAAGCCATACCCATATTCTCTCTCCTAGAGAGAGAGGCACATGTAAACAAATTAAACATTTGCAAAGGTGACAAAAAGACATAATAAAATTTGCTGATAATATTTCCTTAATGAAGTCAAGCGACTTATGAGTGGATCCCTTCTTATTCCAAAGCCCTATCAATGAATATTTGCATTGAAATTTCTTCTAAGAGTCATCATAGCTTCACTAGTTATGTTTGTGGCATCCCCTCAACCACCTCTTGTTGTGTGACATGTGGAAGTGTGCTGATGGGGAACATAGACAAGAAGGGATGCATGCTTATATATGGTCGGCTCTGGGGTTGAGAGTGGAAATTTTTTCCAAATTGTTGCCGATTAGCCCACCATTGATGCGACGATGTAACTAATAGAGTGTATGCAATTGAATAATTCAAACCATTCCATAATGTAGTTTTGTGAACAAATCACATTCGTATCGATGAATCCAAGCTCTTGGATGAGGGCAATTCTTCTATGACCGAAATGGTTGTGACCAATGAGTGATGTGCATCACAGACTAACACATGATGTGATTTTGAATTTAGTGCCTTTTTTTTTGTTCACTTATTTTTTTAGTTTGAACCCTTTTTTTTATAATTTTAACGTTACACACCAACCCATCCTATGGTCACGCAATTTTTAATCACAAAACATTTGCTTCTCGTTCGGATATACTATAAGTGATTCCATATCCATCTCTCCAAGAGAGGCGTGGGTTCAAGACTCGTTGACAGCATTTTGCAAATAATTGTATTGACATTTGCCACTCTTGCAATGTGGGGCCACATATGATGCACCAATGGGTGCAAATGGTCCTACCACAAATTAAAAATAATATAATTTTTTTTTTTTGATACAATAGACAGGACTGCTTGGGCTTAAACCCATATTCAGCTATTAACATATACTAACTACTAACCCACTTGTCCATCAAATTGCCCTGATGAGCATCGAAGCACACCACCTTTGGGCCACTTGTCCGGACATAAAAGACTTAACTTACCTGGTGTATGGGAGAGATAGGGAGTACACATGACCTGAGAACATAGTCATGTATTCTAAGAGGCCTGGATGCCTTGGTTATCAAAACAAAAAAATGGCTTATATTGCATTTTTCTAGGTCAATGGCTCGAACACCAAAGGGGGAGGCCACCAAACAAATATGGAGCGAGAAAATAAAATGAGATGACTTGGCAAGGTAATGGGTTGATGATGTGGATCATGAGAGGCTACTTTTATTTTCATGATGATTAATTTGACAAATTGGCAGCCCCATGAAAGCAGAAGGGGACATGAAATCTTAGTGCAAAATGACAGCGTGATTAACTCTGTAGTGATTAGAATGATTAGAGTTCAATAAATTACTCATCCCAACTTGGGCTGCCCACATTTTCCATTCTTCTTTATTTAACTCTGGTGGATCTCCTGTTCCTTCCTTTTTGAAAAGAGCTTGCCTAAGCTTTTGCGAAGTTTGAGTGTTGGAATTGAAAAAAGACACATTCAAAGCGTCCCTCTTTCATGATTCCTCTCACTTTTCTTTGGTCCACTAGAGAGGGCAGGTTTTCAGTGGTCACTGATTTTTCTAGTCTCCACTAAATGAACCCTTTTTCTTTGATATCTCCTAGGGAATAACCAAAAGGAAAAAAATAAAGAACATAAGCAAGAGAGAGAGAGAGAGGCAGACAGAGAGAGAGAGAGTGACCCACTTGGTAATTTCTTGGTGCCTTTGCTTACAAATTAAGCACAAATTCTACATCTCCAAACCAACCCAATGCTCATGAAAATAGAAACATATCATGGCAACCCAATGCACAAATTCTACATCTCCAAACTAAGGATCAAAATAAATTTTGCTGGATCATCTCATGGAAACCTAGGTGCTTCTGGTTGAGGGTGTACTTTCATTTTTCAGAGATTCTAGTGGGCGTTTCTTACTTGCTTTTGCATCTTCTCTAGGTCACAGCACTACTACTGTAGCTGATGCTTCTGCAGCTCAACAATCACTTCAACTTCCTCTACAGAAAGAATATAGGAGTATTTAGTTGGAGGGTGACTCATCATTGATCCTCTTATTGCTCACAAAACCTTCCAGATTCCACCGCCGGAGATTCCGGGACTTATTAATGACTATCGCGCATGCACGAGTCCTTTTCCTGTTGAAATGAAACCAACTAGATGGAGGGAAGAGGACTGAAATTCAAGAGAAATGTGTGCTGTTGATGCCAATTAAACATAGAAAATGAAGTCTTTGATTCATTATTGATCCTCTTATTGCTTCAACCACTTTCCAGATTCCATTGCTTGAGATTTCAAGGCTCATCAATGACTATCACGCATGCATGAACATTTTTCAATCAGTTTGACTAACTCATGGACACAGACAGGCCAATGTAGGAGCTGCCAAGTATTAAAGGCTGAAGACAAGCTACGTTGCCTTAAGATTCAGTAGAGTTTGGAGCTGCTGAGGAAGCTTCAGCAGTAAAAACGTTCCTCCATCCATGGAGGGGTGTTTTTGGTTACTGAAGAAGGGGTAATGGAACTTATTTTAGACCCCTTGTGTGATTACCAGAATACCTCTGCAGGGATGCAACTCAATCCATCATTCTCTAGCCTATCATGTAAGGAAAACCCATAAAGGGTCTTTCACAGTCCATGAATCTTCTTAAAACCATCATCATTATTATCATAATTATTATTATTATTATTTTCTGAGAATGAACTTCTTCTTACACCATTGATTGGATGATTTGGAAAGGAGGGGAAGTCACTTATTGATGGTTACTTAATCAGTTGGGCTGATTTTGATTAAAAGATGTCCCACTGAATAGTGTGGAGATCATGATTAGCAATTTGGCCTGAGACAAACATAGAATACTGATCATAGTTTGGTTTTGACAATCAAGTTTTAGTATAATATTCAATATAAATTATAGGAGCATTAAAAAATTAAAAAGAATGGTTATTGATGCATTCATGCTTAAATTGATTCTATATTGAATTTAGGACAAAATTTAATATGATATTATATTGTATTAATTATTCCCTTTCAATACATGTCCTCATGAATATATTTTTACCATAGTTACTAGAAAGGGAAATGTGTGCTGAAAACGATGGGGGAGACGGAAATGGTAAATACCCTCTAAATTGATGGTTAAGCTAGTTCAAGAACACCCTCTAAATATAAAATGGGAAACGATCGAATTGAAAATGGGTTTCATCTCTATCATGGGAGACATCTAATGTGAGAAACGGGCTTCCAAGTAACTATGAAATTAATATGTATGTTTATATATATATATATATATATATATTATTAATATTTGAAGTTCTTCAATTCGAGCTAGTGTACTCTCTTTTTCTTTGTTCGAAAAAATAAATTTGCTAACAAGGGATGAAACTACTTGAATGAAGCAAATTTGTCAAAGTATATTATTGTATGAAATATGCGGACAGGTTTGCAATGGCATGCTGATTAATGCTAAAAAATGTTCAGCTGAAATAGTGTGGAATATATGAATGAAATCAAGCATATATGGAAGGTGATTGTATGATGGAAGATGACAAAGTATCCTCTTAGGACAAGAAAGAAATGTCACCATGGACTGGTATCTATAAAAGTCCATAACTGGATTCACCACATAGATTAAGAAGAAAAGGAGGCCTTGGTGCGTAATGATATGGACTTATTTAGCCGAAAAAAGACTTTTATAAGCCAGGGCTTTTTGGGTCAAAAAAGAAAACAAAAAGGAGAGAGAGAAAGAGAGAGAAAATAAGGCTTGCAAACAACACCAAGCCACTATATAGGCCAATTTCAAAAAACATAGCTGGGCCTTACAATGCTTCAAGCAAAAAAAAAAACATTTCTTTAGTAGGAAGTGCTCATTTTGAGAATCCAACGAAGGAAACTGGTCAAGAGAGATATTATGAGTTCCTTACGAGAATCCAACGAAGTTAGTAAAACTGGAGTAAATAGTCAAGCTTTAATAGTTTGAATTGAGCTCTTAGATGGTGTCTTTTATATTTTTTGTTAAGATCCGAGGGTTTTCTATCTTAGTCAAATTTTGAGGCTTTTGATTTCTAGTTTGTAGATCTTTTCTTTTAATTTATTGTGGGTCCTATGTGTAAAGTCTATGTTTTCAGTCGTCCTAACATTTAGAATGAGTTTGAGTTGAAGCAAGACTGGTCTAAAGGAAGCTTTAACGTATGCACAGTGAGAAGTGAATGTTGCTGTGAGTAGTGTTTTTTCCATCACAAAGTCGCAGTTTCTTTAACCCTAATGGCACAACCAAGCCTTTTGACCATTTTTCTCTATTTTGTTCTACTTTTATGTTCTAACACCGTGCTAAATTCCTTTGTCACTAACTTTCCTACTTTAATGTGACAGATGAGGTGATGGTTCTACATCTCCCACCATATCACCTCCATTGAAGATGGGAAGTCTTGGCATGTTAACCCTCTATAACATGGGAGATGGTTGTGGCATAGCCATTCCAGCAGAGAGGTCTTGGGGTCAAATTCCCCCAACCGTATTCTACAATTGATATGCATTTTTTTTTTTGGCCATCTACCTCACCCGTTGTAGAGTTTACGGGCCTGCAATTGCTACTAAGAGAGAAGATTGAATACACCATTAGGTAGCTAATCCATAAATGGACAATCTTGATTTGTCAAGTCATCCCTCCACATAGTAGAGATGCTGTATTTACAGACATAGACCTCCAAGTTGGGCCAGCCAAGGTCAGCCTAAGCTCTAGGGCTGTCAATTGGGCCAGGCTGAGCTGGGCCAAGGTCTGCCCAAACTCAGCCCGAAATATTTTGCCCCAGCCCAAAATCGGCCCGAATAAACTTCGGGCTTAAAAGTTTGGCCCAAACTCAGCCTGTTTTAAAACAATGGGTTTTGAGTTGAGTTCAGACAGCCTGAATTAAAACTCTTTCTTAATTTTTGGGTTTATTTTAGGTTCATAATTACCCACAAATCCATATTATATGGGGTTTTTTCAATAGTTGACACATGAACTATTTGATGATAATAAATTGGTTAAAAATATATGAATCCAAAAAGAATAAATATATATATATATATATAGAGAGAGAGAGAGAGAG
>JAOXJP010000015.1:4027977-4042121 GCA_025762735.1 Platanus orientalis | reverse complement strand
TATCCTAAAACCATTTGATTCTAAAACACCCCTCCATAGTTCTAACTTGGCATTTACCCCCTCTTTAGTCTCATCAACCAACACAACATCATCAACAAATAGCATACACCATGGTACTTCCTCATGTATGCGCCTAGTCAACTCATCCATAACTAAAGCAAAAAGGTATGGACTCGATGTTAACCCTTGATGCAACCTTACTGTGATCATAAACTCACTTGTCTCTCCCCCCATTGTCCTAACACTAGCTATCGCTCCATTATACATATCCTTAACTATGTCAATATATATACTTAGAACCCCTTTTTATCCAAAACCCACCAAATGATCTCTCTTGGTACTCTATCATATGCCTTTTCTAGGTTAATAAAAACCATGTAAAGATCTTTCTTCTTTTCTCTATACTTTTCCATCAATTGCTGAAGCAGGAAAACTTCAGTTGTTGATCTCCTAGGCATGTATCCAAATTAGTTTTCAAACACTCTTGTTTCATGTTTTAGTTGATGTTCAATCACTTAATCCCAAAATTTCATTGTAAGGCTCATAAACTTGATCCCACGATCATTGATGCAATTTTGAATATCCCCATTGTTATTGTATATCTGGACCACAATACTTTTCCTCCACTCATCTGACACTTTTATAGTTCTAGTGATCTTGTTAAAAAGTTTAGTTAACCATATAAGTTATTGTCTCCCATACATTTTCAAACCTCAATTGGGATACTGTCTGGTCCTAATGCCTTTCTTATCTTCATCATCTTCAAAGCCTCTTTAACTTCTGTCACTTTAATCTTATGAAGATATCTATGATCTCTAATCTCATCTACTCTACCGATTCCTAAACCAACATTCTCTACATGATCTTCATTTAAAAATTTTTGAAAAAAACTCTTCCACATTTCTTTAATATTTTCGTCTTTTATTAAGATTCTTTGATCCTCACTTTTAATGCATCTAATATGGTCTAGGTCTCTACATTTTCTATCTCTTATTCTCACAAGTTTATATACACCCATCTCATCCTCCCCAATACCTAATTTATGATAAAGGTCATCATATGCCTTGAATTTTGCATTGTTTACAACTTTCCTAACTTTATTTTTAGCATTTATTTTTATATCTTTTTGGGTCTTCTGTCAATTCTTATAACGATATATTTTATCTTTAATGGTTTTTTGGACTTCATCATTTCACCACCAAGTTTCTTTAACTGGTTGCATTTTCCTTTTAGATTCTCCAAAGACTTATTTTGCTATTCTTTTAATGCATTCAACCATTTCATTTAACATGACATTTATATCTTCTTCCAAATTCTATTTCTCCTTATTTTTCAAATTATCTCTATATTTTGCTAATTATTTTATTTTATTTTTTAGGTTCCACCATCTAATTCTTGTGTAATTAATTTTTCGATTATTTATTTTCCATATTTTAATATGAACATCTAACACCATTAGCCTATGTTGTGTGGTTAAACTCTACCATTGAATAACCTTGCAATCTTTACATATTAACCTTTTTATCCTCCTAGTAAGAAAAAAGTCCATATGACTTCTATTTGACCAGCTTTTGAAAGTAATCAAATGTTTCTCTCTTTATGAAGTGTATGTTTGCTATTGTAAGATCATGTGTCATTGTGAATTCTATGATTGTTTCTTCAGTTGCATTTCTTTCTCCGAATCTATATCCTCCATGGACTCTCATATCCGTCATTAGTTTTCTCCATGTGTCTATTTAAGTCACCTCTTATAAATATTTTTGTTTAGACTTAGGAATTTTTTGAACTAATTCATCCATGTTTTCTCAAAATTGTTTTTTAATAGTTTCATGTAGTCTTACTTGAGGTCCATAAACACTAATTAAGTTAATTAGCTCTTTTTGTAAGATAAGTTTAATTGCTATAAGCCTGTTACCTATTTTTTAACATCCACAACTTTCTCTTCTAGATCTTTGTCTACTATTATTCTTACCCCATTTCTGTTATTGACTTCTCTTGTATATCAAAGTTTAAAGCCATCAATCTCCTTAACATTTTTTCATTTCCACTTAATCTCTTGTAGATAAACAAAATTAATTCTCATTATTTTCATAGTATCCACTAATTCAATACTCTTTCCGGTTAAGGCTCCTATGTTTTAGGTTACTAAGTGAATCCTACTCTTTTAGACTAATTTCTTTATCCACATTCGTCCATGGCGTGAGAACTGTTGTAGTTTTTTTTTGTTGTTTTGTTTTGTTTCTAGGTGACTAGCCAAGCCAAAATTCTCAGCCCAGCCCAGTACATTGGACCTATAGGCTTGGCCCAGCCCAGCCCTAACAATGGGCTGGGCCAACCTGGTCAATCACACTTAGGGCAAGTTAGTTGCGTTGTCCCACACAAGGTTGAATGTGGGAACCCAAACTGAAGAAAAAACAGGGCAGTTTCAAATACGTTCAAGAATTACCACTTTTATAATCACTAATCACGTGTTCATGCTTGTATGCTGAATTCTTGATAGGCCACTACTTGGATTTAGAATATCCAGGCATGTTGAACTATTTTCATACTCAAAGATCAGCTTTTGGCACATCTGTAATCTTAAATTTCATGCAATGAATCATGGTTACCAGATACGTCTCAAACTCAATTCAACAAAGCCTTTATCCCAACATTAATGTGACAGTGTAATGAAGGGTCAATGTAACTGCTTCAGGCCATTGTGGGCACTATCTTATTGAATCAATAAGATTATATCCATCAAATCACGAAAAATTTATACCAATTGATTAGCACATCATTATCAAGAGTGTCCATGTTAACCTTCCAAAAATGAAATTACAGCATAATCAAACATTGATAAATGCTTGAGCTAAACAACAGGTAGATGATATTCCTACACAGTAATTGTCAAATTTCTCAAATTCTCAGTGCCATGCTCCCCAGATACACAGCAACTGTCAACATAACTAACTGAATCCTTATGACTTGTGATGTAACTGCCAACAAAATCAACAATCATGTCCATGGTTCACATCTACCCCTTTGCACGTACACTTGCTGGCTGTCTCCAAAATTAAAGTTTCTACCAGTGGACCTCTACAATCAGCCGTTTAATGATTGAAATTGAGAATAGCCCAAGTGGTAGGGTATTGTAATTTGTATTTAATTAACATTTTAAGGTCTTTACTGTCTGATTAGTCTTTTGATAGGAGGCCCAACCAAGAGTAATCCATCGATTAACAGAAAGATCAATACATTAGCACACAACCAATGCTGCGCTCAAAATCTAGATCCAGTCACTGTAGAAGAATTAGTTGATAGTATTAGCTCTGACAAAAATGATAAATGGCTACAAAGAACCCTGGTTTAGAATATCAAATCTGTGCAGCATGACTGACATTGGAGTCCTGGCAGGACCCTTCACAATCTGCAAGGGTTGGAAGGTCCAAATCTCCACACTACAATGGATTTTCCGGATTGGAGTAATTCGGATCGGATCCCACGTTAATGAATTAGACAAGACAGAGCAACACATGCAAGTTCTCGTAGAATTAACTAAGCATGCTAATACAACAGATAAAGAATCATGTGATCCAAAACTAAAAGAACTCGAAGTCCAGATATTTACCCCCGGACTTCATGTCTGCTGCCCCTGCCATCCGCTTACTGTTGCTCCCTACCCCAACAGTATCAACTACCCCGAATTTCCCAGATAGCTCAGATTCCACTGGTCTTGGCACCTCAGGTGGTGTGCTGCACCTTATAAGCGCCCAGTTCACACCTTCAAAGAATGGGTGCTGCTTGATCTCAGTTGCTCCTCTCTTCACTCCAAGCCGGTGCTGAGGTTCTTTCACCAGCAAGCCCCGGATGAGATCCCTGCTAGAGTAACTGGTTGCAGGTGAGTCGGGAAATCTCAACTGCTGCCCAACCACATTGAACAGTGTAGCACGGTTGCCCACGCCCTTGAATGGGGTCTTGCCATACAGGAGCTCGTGCAAGAAGATACCGAATGTCCACCAATCCACAGCGCTGCCATGGCCTTCTCCCTTGATGATTTCTGGGGCTAGGTATTCATGGGTCCCAACAAATGACATGGACCGGGCTGCTGTTGGCTCTGCTACAAGCTCGGGAAGGGAGCTGGCTGGCTGCCCAGGCTCAGTGCGGGGTTTTCGGGTATTTTTCTTGCTCTTTTGAGGAAAGATGCGTGGGATAAAGCATGCAGGCTGTATACACACAGATGAAGGCTCAATACAGACCGGCTGGACACAAAATCCGCTGCCAGCTCCCCGTCTGGAGGGGTCCAACTCAAAGGCAGAGGTCCTTATCAGGGTGGGTGAGACTGCACATCTTAAGGACAGGTCAAAGTCTGAAAGCATTATGTGACCATCGTCACGGACAAGAACATTTTCTGGTTTCAAGTCCCTGTAAACAACCCCCAGCATGTGGAGATACTCAAGGGCCAGCAGCACTTCTGCTGCATAAAATCTGCTTAAACAAGAAATGACGAAGGTTATTATATGTATGAGGTTGCAAAAATAAATGAATAAATAAAATAACAAGAAGTATAAAAAAAAATAAAGATTTAGAAATGACATAGAAATAGAGTCAGAGGCATACTGAACTTCAAGTTCTCTTTTTAAGCTCAGTCCCGAATTTTGTTTTCAAAGTGACTTGTTAGGTAATAGATAATAATCTACCTACAATGATGACAATGAAACTGATGTTGATAGAGGTACAGTAACCCATACATCAGTCACTAAGACATCTTTTTCAAAGTACATTTGGTACATGAATACGGGTGTTACAGAAACAGCCCCTAGTGACAGTTGAGAAGGGTGTATGTGAATCTCCATGGTTTTCCTATGCATTCAATGGAAACACAACAGAAAAATTTTCCAGGGATCACCAATGAATTGGAAACAACTGCGGAATATGGTGAATGAGAAAGCAGGAGAGATTCTAGTTGATTTGGAGAATTTCCAACAAAAAGAAATACTCATCTTCTTTTTCATTACAAAGAAGTATCCTGTAGAATGATTGATAATTTATTGCCCAAGGAAACTAACACAGCACAGAAAATCTGCTTTTTTCAACTAGATCTAAAATTAATCAAGAAACAAAGAACTGAAGCATGCTCTTCTTCATCGAAGTTGGCTCTATTATTGTTATTGACTGGTTACATGATTTGAGTAGTAGTCCATGAAGAATCTTGCATTTCATCAGAGAACCCGTGCCGATGCCTGATAAAGATGTGCGGTCTTCTTTTTCAGATGATTTCTCCACTTGAACACCCTCATTTACCTCCATTGTTTAATTTAACTTTAACAAAGCTTTAAAACAGATTCTGTGGTCCTTTTACCCTATCATTATGTTGTGAACCTCCTTCAGAACACCTAGGAAGGGCATATTTCTCTTCATGATCATCCAGCTCTAATATCACTTTCTTGGAATTTTTTTTACTCGAAGATCCACCTCACTAGAAGATCTTCGATTCGATGAATCAATCATGTGGAAGCACATCAATTCATAGGGAATAGGGAAAAACATCTCATACAACCATGTGAAAAACACATTAATTGAAAGAATGCATAGAACTTACATGGAACTGCTATGACAAGATATGGTTTACAGCAGAGCTCCAAATTTATTTGTTTATTTATTTTGATGAATAGAGCTCTAAAAAATGAAAATCATCAGACACCATCTTCACATGAAAATGGTGAACCAACTGCTTGATAACTGGATTTGATGTGGCTTTGGGAAGAACCCATGGCGAGGTAAAATCCTAATAAATGACATTACTAGCATGATATTCTAACCATAAAACGTCCCACAAGGATCTCAAAAAAATGCTTTTGAGTGAAAATCTTCACATACTTCATAGTTTAGTGGTTTGACAACACATGAAATAATAGTCATATCACCCAATCCATACATAATAATAGAGAAACAATATACAATAATCAATGGAATATAACCATAAACAATTATAACCATAGAGAAAAGAATCTTTTGTACATGGTTTTTTAATGGTATTTATCACAGAATCAAGACACCCAAAACTACAGGCAGACAAGTTATTCATAAGATAATCTTTTATGATTATCGATAATGATAGGTAAAAGTTTCCTTTTCCAAACACCCTCAGCAATATAGAAGCATAACAACCCATGAAATGTAAAGAAACCGAGGAGAATTTTGAAAGGTGAACATTTTCTTATGCAAACAAAAACGGGTAAGAAGTAATTGCAATTCATTTCAATGCATAAAAGAGGAAAATATCAATTACGTATCAAAGGTAATGGCTTGGTGAAGTCAACATGAAATACAGAGTATGCAAAAGTTCATCATAAACCATACCTTGCAGCATACTCGGAGAAGTGTTTCCCAGGTTGCCGCTGCCTCAGAGTATGCAAATCACCTCCTGGACAGAACTCCATGACCAAACATGAGAACCTATCTGTCTCAAAATGTGTGTATAAAGTCGGCAGGAATGGATGGTCCAACAGCTGCAGAATCTCTCTTTCTGTCTGAGCCCTTGTCAACTTCTTCCTGCTTGCCAGGGATGCCTTGTCCATTACTTTCATAGCAAAGTAACACCTGGTCCCACTCAACTCTGAGAGATAAACACTGCCAATGTCACCATATCCAAGCCGTTTGAGCAACCTAAAATGACTCATTCCCAACATCCCATCCCGTGCTCGGACAGCAAGAATAGCCTTCCATCTTGGATCATTTCCTTTGTGGGGCTTATTAGCACTTCCAGTAATATTACTCCAATTACTGTCATCACTGAGGCCACTGCTATCACTTGCTCGGCTAACACTAGTTTTCGCACTCTCAAGTGAATCTCCTCTAACACTCCCTTTTGCACTCTCACAGTTCCTTTCCACACTAAGCATACCATCACTAGTAATTCCATCACTCCTGTATGTACTAGTGCAGCTGTTGACGATGCTCATGGCAGTGAGAACTCCGGTACTGTCTATGCTACTGTGTGGACTAGCATTGCCACTGGGAGGCAAAGAAGCATCCCAAACACATTCTTTCTCCTCAGAGTCCGGTTGTAGAACTGTGTTTTCTGTAGTTTGCAATGCAAGAGGAACTAAAAGTGGAGAAGATGATGCACCCACGTTCTTAGGCTCTTCAACCAAGCTTTCTGCAGGTGAGAGAATGGCTGTGTTTGGCTTCATACCAGGAACCCGGATTGAAAGATCCTCCAGAAAAGGGCCCTTCATAGACAAACTTTTCACCAAGCTTCCAGTCTCGGATTTTTTTTGACCAATTGGTACATAGACTGTTCTCATCAGATCAGTGTCAACCGGTTCTGGAGGATGACTAGCCCCAGCAAAAGAACTAGAGCCACCTTCTTCGCAGGAATCACTGCTACCCTTAAAGGACTCAACATCAGGTGTAAACTCCTCCTGTTCCTGGAAAGAGCCCTTTCCTTTCCATGTTTTCACAAGTGCAGATGAGTCTGAACTTTGAAATCCTAGTGCAATGGATGGACCCTTTTCCACTCTAATCACATTTGCATGTATATTTAACACCCGATCCCCTACAGGCAATTGCCCAGGTAGCGTCTTTGATTCAGGTTTCTTATCCATTTCAGATAATTGTATATCATTACATGGGATTTTTGCAGTTAAAAAAAAATTCTACAAATGATTACGAGTTTTACTCTGATGGGTACTTCACTAAACCTTTCCTTTTTCTGATCCCCCTCTAGTAGAACCCTAAAGATGGGTTTTCTTCTGATTGAATGTGGTAGTGTGTTTAATATCAATGCCTCTTTCTCTAGCCTTCTCAAGCAACATTGAAGGAGACCCTTACCCTTTCTAATTTCCAGGGTTATGAATCAATCACTAATGTAGGTGCAAGTAACCAATTTTCTTTTTGATAGATAAACCTACAAAGAAACCAAGATCCCATCAAAAGAGAAAAAAATTCTGGGTTTCCATTTGATTGACTATTAGAGCAGAGATCAGGACAACACAAGATCAGAACAATAAACACGTTCAGATAAAAAATATTTTGGCTTGTCAATCTAAACATTGGTCATGCATGCATGGTCTCCAAATGCAAGAATAACATAAATATATACAAATCAGGTGAGAGAATTTATACATTTCAGATAAGAAAACGAACAGAGTAGAAAACCCAACTCCTAACTGACCTCTGACGCACCTCCCAACTCCAAAACCACTAACTAACCACCTCTAATTTACAAATTTTCAAAAAAAAAAAAAAAAAACTCACCAGATCAAAGAACTAAACCAACCAATGACTCTTCCTCCTTAGCTTAACTCACAATCAAGTAAAGAACTGAAACTGAACAAAAGTAACAAAGAAGAAAGAAAAGGGACACCCCACAAAAAGCACAAACACAAACCCGCAAACACAGAAAAGCAAAATGCGAAATTCTTCCTACGGAACCAGTTCCCATTAAAGTGCATTTCGCAGTTGGGTCCGTCAAACCCAGGCCAAATCTTTTAAAAAAAGATAAACTATTACATCAAGAAATCTCAAATTCAAAAACCCAAAAAGAGAAATCCACAAAAAACAAAAAAAAAAAACAAAAAAAAAGAAAGAATGCAAGACAAACACACGTACACAAACGAACACAGATGGAGCAACAAAGATTAGAAACAGATTCAAGCGCACCAGTCGACGATTACCAGGTACAGCTCCCCCTTCTTTCTTCAAGAACAGTGTAGGATCTAGGGTTTCCAGAGTTCAAGAAAGGGCTCTACAAAAATGGAGTTCTAGCACTTCTCACTCTCTCCCTTTTTTTTGGTGAGAGAGAGGAACAGAGTACAGACTGGGACTACTAAGCAGAACTGAAGCACCCGCTTTTGCCTTTTTCTCCTTTTCTTTATATATATATTTTTCAGTTCTTTTGTTCGGGTCATGTGTTAATAGATGGGTACACCGGCGAGCAGCTCCGAAAGCAGAAGGCTCTCGCTGCTTGAGTGGGCCCATTCTTCATCCTTACTCTTTGGGTCCCCTTAGTTGTGTGGGCCATCTTATGTACCCTCTTGGGACTACACTTCTTTTCCAAGGGGGAAAACAATGGTAGGATGATGATCAAGATGATGATCTTGATCATCAAACCCTTTGATCCCTTCTGGATTTAATGATCTAAAAAAGGTGGGCTAACATTTATGCATGGGCCCCACATTGTAGTGATGGGGCCCACCCTTTATTATGGAATCTATTTATTCATTTACCCGGGATGCTATTTAGATAATTTCTTGTTTTAATAGGGTAGACAAAATTGGTCTGGAATCCTGTTCATATATTCTACTTTTAAAAGTAGCAGTTGAAGTGGTAGCTAAGATGGGTAAAATTGTTTCTAACCTTTCTATTTGGAAAATTTGGATTTAACTTTCAAGAAAAAAAATGAAACTTTTTTTTACCATTGTTTATTTGAAAAAATTTAAAGACTATTTTTCATAGGAAAAAAACTGTAAATATGCTATTATTACAAGTGGGAGTTAAAGTGGTAGCTAAGATGGGTAAAATTGATTTTTCACATCTATCTCTTTCTATTTGGAAAATTTGATTCCATTGGCCAAAAAAAGTCATTTTTTTTCCTTATTTATATTTAAGGTCTATTATACATAGGGAATACTATAATACACTGTTAAGTATACGTTAAGATATATGAGAGAGGATCATACATGACTAATCGGGGGTCCACGATCAAATGATAGTCTAGATTTGTCATAATAGTTTTTTTTTTTGGTAAATGCCATAATAGTCCACCACTAGTAGAATATCCCTATCACTGCAGGCTTTGAGACCATAGCAACATTTTGGAATACATTACACGTTTATCGTACACTTAAGCCTAAAGGATGATCTTAGGATTTGGGATTGTTGATTTTTGAATTGATCTTAATAAAACATAATATGCACCTAAGAAAATCATGACAAACAAATTTGTGCGTTATAATATATCTTTGTGATACTTAAAATTCTCCCATCAAAACATTTTATTGGAATCAATAACAATCATTTCTTAAGAAGCAAGTTATTTGAATTTTAATAGCCTATAATAATTCAGTAACCATAGCATGGGCAAACATATTAAATGGTCTTCAAGGTGCCATTGTTATTTGTTCGAATTTCTCCAAACATATACTAGAGATCGATCCAAAATGCCTGACATGTGGATAAGAGCCTGAAATATTAGAACACTTATTCTTTAGTGTGAGTGGGCCTGGACAATTTGGTTTGGATCAATGCTAGGACTTCACATAAGGTAGCAAAATAATAATAATAATAATAATAATAATAATAATAATTAGAGATTGGAAATGGGGTTGGCTACTGATAAGAATAGGTTATTCTATAATTATTTGACATATTTAGAAGGCACGAAAAAAATAAAATAATTGAGAATAAAACCCCTCTAGCAAAATCAATCATGGTACAATCCATGTCCCTTATTAAGTAATATGATGAAGCTATTGCCAAAGCCCCAGTGCTCTGGTGACTGAGGCATATGTCTTCCACAGGGAAGACCCAGGGTCAAATCCCTGAGGGGTGGGGGTGGGTTGGGTCAGACGAGCAGATATTGATGTAGACCCTAGGGTTCAGTACCAAAAATAAAAAATAAAAAAATAAAAAAATGAAGAAGTTAGTATGCAGGACACAATAGCCCAAGCTTCTCAAATGGAAGCATAGTTATCCCGTCCTAAGCAAATACACTGGGTTCTTCCCCCTATTGGAACTTGCAAAATTAATGTTGATGGTGCCATAGGGAATCCAAGGGCTACAACTGCCATTATGGATGATCACCTAAGCTGCTTCAAAGGCTGCCTCTCTAAAATTCTTTTGAGCTGCACAACTGAAGAAATTGAAGCATGGGGACTTTTATCTCGGGTTGAAAATATTACAAGAACAATCCCAATTCCCTGTCCTTATTAAAGATAACTGCTAAAAGGTTATCAAGCTCTTCAATGAGGAATCCAGTCACCCTCCTTGGCAAACAGAAAAATTGTCCAAGAATGTCGCTCTATTTTGGATTCATCTAGTAGTATCAGAGTCATTAACATTCCACGTGATAGCAAAAAGGGGGTTCACTTCATGGCTACCTTGGTGGCTAAAAGCCATTTCGATAGATACTGGCATGAGGAAAATGTGTTGGGTGAATTGCTTTCCATTGTTGCAATAGACTCTTTAATGCAAGAAATTTTTTCTAGTTAAATTGATTTGAGCTGACTTACCCAAAGAAAAAAATAAAAAGAAACAAATTTGATCTGTATTTAAATTCATAGTCTCCTTATAAGGAATCATGTCTTATTTATATTTAAAACATTGTAATTGGTTAATGTAGAAGATAATGAGTTTGCAATGTCTCTTAGTCTACTATCGATTCATTTAAGGTTTTGTTTTTGGTGTGGATAAAACACATAAAAACCCATCATATAGATATCTAGTCTATAATATATTGAAGTATTTAATTTAAATTAAGAAATAAATGTAAAATGATAATGCATGTTGACCAGTTTTGTCTATATATCTGCTATGTTATGGTCCCTTGAATTTTGCAATTTTTAAATAGAAAAATAAAATAATGAAAATTTATATGTTATGAATTTTTGTGCTTGTAGTTATAAGATAATTTAAAATTATTTATCAATAATTGGTCGTTTCAATGATGCATTCTCCTTAGTTTCAACATGGCAAAAAAAGAACAAAAATTGATTTGGCAAATACTTTCTCAGTATATTTGTTAGCAAGAACTAATTATAGAAAATTTGTTTCTCTAAGACTCATCAAGTAGAATTATTGACTTATTTAAGGATAAATATAATGAAATAATAATTAGTGCTAGGACCGTGTGTGCTATTTATCAATGATATTATTGATTGATGAGACTAGTGAAAGGGTAAAATAATAATGTCAAGTTAGGGCTATGAAAGGATGTTTTAGAATGAAAGCATTCTGATATAAGTCATACTAAAAAATGTATTTGAAATACAATTTTAATAAAGGTATGAGTAGAAATGATGGTGTAGTAGAGATTGATAGTCGAAGACACGTTAGAATAACTATTTTGGTTATCTCAGTTCAATCATATGTAAAAAGAAAGATATTGAAGAGGATTTTATTTTTCCACTCATGCTCACATGACTTAATAGCCACACAGATAGGAGGAATCAAACCCATACAACAATGGGAGAGGTATGCGACATCACACATTGCAAATTGCATCCAAAGAGATTTGACCTATGGCCTTCCCCATGAAAGGATGATGTTACAACCATCTAAGCATGGCAAAGGACGTTGCTCATAGAATTAGAACAAGATGGATGAAGTAGAGATGTACTTTTAGAGTGTTGTGTGATAAATAAATGATACAAATTTGAATGAAAAACATTATAAGACGAAAATAAGACCAGCCATGTTTTTATAGAATTAACTGATGGACAACCAATAAACAACACATACATAAAATAAATGTAGTTGAAGATATTGAGATAGCAAGTGACAAGATTAGAAAAATTATAATTAAAAATGAATTCATTTGCAAGAACTTAGGTGTAGTAAGAATATGGATAGTTGACCAAATTGGTTTGGTAAATGCAACAAAGACTGATGACTACACCAAGGAGTGAGATAGTTAAAATTGAAGCTTTTTAAAAAAACAAGGCCAAAATTGATTTGGGTTAAAGTGCTACGAAAGATATGTGTAACTTGTGTTTTAACAATTGATATAACATTATAACAATATATAGAGTAGAACCCCCGGGATTTGGTGTGCCTCCTTAATGAATGCCTAAGGTCCGCCCATATGTAGGGACAAACACATGGTGTCAAAAAGTGAAAATTACCCCCCCCCAATAATGTAAATCACCTTTTCGATGCCATGTGTCCACCCCTGCATATGGGTGGACCTAAGGTGTTCATTAAGGGGGCACACCAAATCCACACCGAGAGTGGAATGGTGGAACATGATTTATGTAGCTAACCCCACCTAATTGGAATAAGGCTTTGTTTTGGTTGTTGAAGATTCTCACCAATTTTTATCTTCGCAAGATCATCCAAGGAGTCCCACAAACTCTTGTACACATAAAAAGATCCAATAGATACCATCAATATACGTTGAAGTTAAGGAAACATCTCTTTTTTTTTTTTTTTGGGTGCCGGGGGGGGGTCCTCCCGGTGCAGAAGATTTTATTGCTTTTTTTGGCTAATGAATCTCATATGATTAAAGATCCTAGGATTTAACAGGTGGTAGTTCAAGTTACTAATTTTATGATTTATAACTTAGACCTATGATACAATTTTATGTTTTGAAATCCATCTAAAATACAAAATTTGTAGAACAAGGCTTTTTTTCTATGTGTATAAATTTGTAGCACACGTTGGACATTAGGAAATTGAAATATTCAAGTTATCTATAGATTAGGTATCATCCAAAAATTCCAAAAGTTAGAAGGTTCAATTGAGCAACAAGGGCTAGTTCATCAAGGACTATAGTCATTTATTATTTATTTATTTTTCTTGTAACATAAGTATAGTTCAACAAATTGATTTAAAGGACCTGGTATTTTGACAAGAATAGGGAATTAAACAGATATTTACTGTACAAAAAATCCCTGTAATATTGACATTGGCCAAACTAAAATATTTGACACATCAAAGACCACAAATCAGAGTACAGAGCTGGCAATGCCCCTTGTCTGAGTGGTTGCAGTATTACTTCTTTGTGAAAGAGATTACAGGTTCAATCTCATCTGACAACATTCCACAGTGGTTGTGTTAATGTCTAAGTGGAAATTTAACAACTAATAGTAACAATATGATTATACATGGGCCAATGCTATTTGTAATTTCATTTTATGAACATTTACCACCAAGTCTGAAAATTTAATGTGCATAAATATTTTATAGGATGAGAAACTTGAAATGATGAGAACCTACAATTATTTTCACATGGGAAATAAGTTCTTTTAAGTTGAGGTAGGTGACTCTTTTGATTGGTACAAGTGCCTTGCAATTTGGCCTTGGACAAAATAACATTTTTATGAAATTTTCATTTTCATTTTTTTTTTGTTTTAAGAAATAAACGTTTCTTGAATGTGAAAAATTTCAAGGCATTGAGGTCAAGTTTTTTTGTTTTTTTTTTTTTGGGGGGGGGGGGGTAA
>JAOXJP010000015.1:3998008-4025217 GCA_025762735.1 Platanus orientalis | reverse complement strand
CCCCCGGCCCCCCCCCCCCCCCCGCGATCAGGCCGTCTGCAGCAACATAGGGTGAAACCACATTACCACTAGGCACTGGCGGGGGAGGGCAAGCGTCAAATGCTGCCCAAAGGACTTGAAGCCAGACCTCCCCCTTGGAGAGGCAATACCACAATCAAATCAGCAGGAGATGAAACCTTTAAAAGCTCCATAATTCTTAAAAGGTTAACTGGCACATAAGTGAACTTCTTCACCTCAATAAAATTATACAGTAGTAGTAAGGCCGATATTACAATTAGATTACAACCTTGGGAAGGGAACCCTCGTTCATTTTCTTTTTTTGTACCTATCTAAAAGAATGATAACCCCATATCTGGCCCAACAATAAAAAATAGAAGAAACCTAAAAAGGAAAAACCAGAATGAATTACATGGGTGGCGCCATGAGATTAGTGAATATAAGAAGAAAAATTTCCTTGTAACCTATATCTGTTTTCTTCAAAGGTTAAACCTCTCCTCATCGTTTCTTAGAATCCGAGCCCTCATTTTGGTGTCTTTCAAGAATTATGTTACAGTTGTCCATCGTACGTGCGTCAAGGAGACTATGATTCCATAGTTTGATCATAAATAACCTCCAGCACCTGCTCAGTTCAGAAGCATGTTAATTTTTCTAGACAAGTATAAAAAAGTGTAAGGTACTGAAACTATCAATTAATCAGCATGTGTAGAATTAGGCCCACAACTGGGTGAAAATTGTCTGGCAAGGATCCCTAGCACTTGAAACATGGCGCAGGCAGGAGCTGGCTAATGCTACATCATTTTTAAACTTTTAGTAATATACTAGTTAAATTAGAAGTGTTAATGTCTAATAATAATAATAGTAATAATAATATGTACATAATTTTAGTTATGGTATAGGAGCTCTTGTTCACTTTTAAGGCAAAACCCTAGTCTCTTCACTCTACTTTCTTCACCAACAAGACAGCAGGTAACCTCTGCGATGCAAAAGCAGCAATGTTCATTGCTGTGTTTTCATCCATGTGACAGCAATGGCTTATACGGCTTATACATTAGTATATTCCTTGTGCATGAAACCAGGTAGGTGTACAGCAAAGGCTGTTGTCTACAATCATTCAATTCCTCCTTTTTCCTATTCTTTTTTGGCCCTTCCCCAAAAAGTACTTTTTGAAGAAAACTTAGATTCATTATCTGGATTGTTTGATTATTATGAATTTAATAAATAATATTAACAGTTTTCAAAGGATTGCTTACTCATTTAATCATACATCAATAAAACTGTCATTTTCAATTTTAATTCTGGCCACTTAAGAGTCTCATAAGAAAGTAACTCAAAGGAATTCTGATATTTTGAGAGACAAGATGCTGAATATTTGAGAAAACATTTTATACACAAACACACAACTTGTGACCATCTCCAACCTGTACATGTAGCCCACACACAAACATCTACATTGATGTATAGGTCATTCATGTTTGGTAAGGGATGGGCAAAGGTTTGCTTTCCCTGATAAAGTCAGGCACCTGTAGAAATGCAAGTATGAGTTTGGGGCCAAGTTTATGCCTCAGGCCTGAGGTCAGAAGTTCAACCCAAGCTTCTATACCAATATATGAAAACTTCAATCTGCTGATACGTGTTTAAGCCTCAGTAAACACTTTCTCCTATGAACAGTGAATGCATCACCACAAAGTTTGTAACTAAAAGTGTGAGAGAAATTGCTACAAAAAAAAAAAAGTGTGAGAGAAATGCTACCAAATAAGAGCGGGAGCTCGGACAAGGTCCTGTCCATGCAGTCTCGAGAACGCCTCACATGCCCATGGAATATGACCATCTGCAAGCACCCTGCCACCACGAGTATTCAAAGCCCTTTCAGAAAGAAACACAAATGGTAATCATGGATAACCAGCATAATGTTTTTTTTTTTTAAACACCAATTCAAAGCAAAGACGCCAACAACAGAAGCCTTGCCTCGCATAGTAAACCCTTTTGTTGCATGATTTTCATATACATTAAAGGTTCTATTGTATATAAATTCTGTATATATAAAACTTGAACACTTACTGGTCTAAACATAAAGAGAATATCCCCGGGCAGATCCCGCTTACAGCCCTTACAAAGCAATCCCCACCATACAATCTTTTCTTTAGCATGATTGTAAACTTGGAAAGAGGGTTCCACAAACCCTTCAAAAACTCTATTATTCCTTTCCAGCCAAATGGACCAACAAACCGCTGCAGGGACTAGTCTTCATATCTTCATTTCTCTCGGGCATTGAGCCTTGGTCTTCCAAGCATAAAGTAAGCTGGGCAGATCCGAAGGGGGAACCCAAGAGATCCCAAAATCCTTCATCACCCTGCACCAAACCTCCCATGAGAAGGGAAAGCAGTTCACATAAATAACTGGGTTTTGGAGGAGCCAGGCCATACCAATTTCTTTCCATGGGAGATGCAATCCTGTGGATGTGTCCAGCCAATTAGCACAAGACTTAACTGAGAAGCTTTCACAAATTCTCACAATCCAAATCCTTCTATCCTTCAGACTTGGGTCAACCTGTACCGTCCCAATCCTCTCCAATAGGGAAGTAATTTCTTTGATCTCCCAATCAAAAGCTGGCCTTCTAAGGATGGGTAAGAAAATAGGTCTACCTTGAGAAAGATCAACATAATCCCACACCATGGCCCAGGGATTTTCTGCCAAGGAAAAAACCACTGGGTGTTCTATCTCAAGGGGAGTGTTACCACACTACCTATCCCCCAAAAATCCGTCCTTTGCCCATTCCCTACAACCCACCTCAATCCCTCTTTGAGTTCCTCAAAAAATATTACTAAGCCCCTCCATGGGCTTATAACCCAATTGCCCCCTAGAATGCCGAGGCTCACCATTCGAAAGAACCCCATACTTCAAAGCCACAATTTTCCTCCACAAAGCTGGATCTCCAAAGCCATTTGCAAAGGCCTTGTTCATGAGGTCCACCTTCCTAATCCCCAGGCCACCCTTTTGATTCAAAGTACGTACTTTATCTAAAGCCAGCAAGTGCTAACCACCATTGTCTCCTCCCCCCTTCCAAAGAAAATTTCTTTGGTGCATTTTGATCTATTGAGTCACTTGCTTCGGGATCCCAAATAGGGACATGAAATACACCGGGAGACTTGCCAATGTCTCCTTGATCAAGGTGGCCCTCCCTCCTTTTGAGAGGTACATTGACTTCCACCCCACCAATCTTCTTCTAATCCAATCCAGCACCGGGATCCAAACATCCCTCCTCTTGAATGGGGCTCCAAGAAGTAGACCCAAATATGTAATTGGAAGCTTCCCTCTTTTACTACCCAAGTCTGCCGCTAGCTGGTCTAGATTAGGCACCTCCCCAATGGCTATAAGAGAGCTCTTAGCAAGATTCATCTACAGACACGAGATCACTTCGAAGCAACGAAGGATACATCTCAACAAACAGATTTGCCTTTGAGAGTTGTTGCACAAAATCAGCGTATCATCTGCATACTAAATGTGAGATACTTCCACATTATCATTCCCAACCTTAAAGTCTCTATCAACCCATTTTATGTTGCCTTGCTTAACATTCCTCCCAAGACTTCAACTATGAAGAGAAAGAGAAAGGAGGGATAGAGGGTCCCCTTGCCTCAGTCCTCTAGATCCTTCGAAGAGATCAATGGAGACCCCATTAAGCAGTACTGAGTAGGAGGCCAGGTTGTGGCATTTCCACATCCACCCTCTCCATTTTATGCTGCCAAACCCAAAGCGCCTTGATAAATAATAGAGGAAATTCCAGTTCACATGGTCCTAGACTTTCTCCATGTCTAGCTTGCAAATGAACCCAAGGGCCCCAACCTAATTGGCATTCATCACCCCGCCTAATATTGACCTTCCTTTCAAGAAAGCCCCTTG
Organism: Platanus orientalis; assembly: GCA_025762735.1. Lineage (NCBI taxonomy): Eukaryota > Viridiplantae > Streptophyta > Magnoliopsida > Proteales > Platanaceae > Platanus > Platanus orientalis. The sequence continues at coordinate 4,021,317 of JAOXJP010000015.1, read as the reverse complement.
ATGATTGGAAATGATCGAATGGAGGACCTCTTTGAAACAGAGGGCCAAGCATTTAAATAGGATCTTATACGTGCTCTATATCAAGCTACTTGGCCTAAAGTTAAAAATCAACACAGCCCCTGCTTTCTTTGGAACCAAAGAAATATAAGTTGCGTTGCTTCCCTCGTCTAAGAAGTCCCTGTCATAAAAAACTTTGACACCTACATAAGATCTTCCCTTGTCACATCCCAATACATCTTGTAGAAGATAATTGGAAAACCATCTGCCCCGGAGCCTTATCACCCTCCACGGTCCATATCACTTCGGTACTTCCTACTCAAAAGGGTGCTCTAACCAAGCAAATTGTTGGTCAGAGATTCTAGGAAGAGGAAGGTCATCAATCCTTGGTCTCACCCCCTAGTCTTCCATATATAGATTAAAATAGTAGGCCACTATGCCATTTTTAATCTATCCCATGTCCTCCACCCAAACCCCTCCCATCTTCAGCTTGTGGATAGTGTTGGAAGCCAAGTGGCATGATGTCAATATGTCATTTTGTGAAAAAAACTTAAGTGTTTTTGTCTCCTTCCTTTAACTACTGCAGTCCCATCCACATCAACTCTTCCACGGATAGGGCCCTCTCATACTCACTCTTGAACGAGTCCCTTGCTTCCCTATCTCCTTACGATATGCCCTCCGTCTCCTCCTTTGTATCCAACAACCTGATGTTCTCCAATGCAGCTTCTATCCTTCTATCTATCATCCCAAAAACTTCCTTGTTCCAAATCCGAAGTCTGTCTTTGAAGAACTTCAATTTAAGCCGGAACTGCAGCCCTAGAGAGCCATCCACCTCAAAAGAGCGCCACCAACCTGCCACCAGCTCACCGAATCTTGGGAATAGAGTCCACATTATTTGGAAACGAAATGGACGTGGGCCTGAGCTCCTTACCCTCCCCCCCCCCCATCCCCGCCTCTTAGCACTATTGGAATGTGATCCGAAACAGGTCTAGCCATGGGGAAATTTTTCATGAGAGAGAAGATATCCTCCCAGCTCATTGAAACCAAATGAATGAACAAAAGTGAGGTCAACAAAGAATAATGGGACACTAATTAGTCTTGTTAATATAATGACAACAAATAGTACCCACACGCACATTGCATATGTACCTCTTGATCCAGAATCATCATGAACTGAAAATCTGTGGGTCTGATAGGATGGCCAAAAGGCTGAAAAAGCACAAGTATAAGGTAGTTGGAAAACATTCATGAGGAAAAAGAAACCTCCACCCAAAATCTGCACTAACCAGGTTCGAGGGTGTTCAGTGGGTAGCACAAATGGTGGAATTGCAGTTGCAATATCAAAAAACACAGTTGGCATGCATTCGAAAAAGCACCTTGTTTTGGGGTCCGTCCAAATACGCTACCAAATAAATTCCATTCTATTGGACAATAAAGGGTGTTTTCAGGAAAATAAATTGTTAGGGTTATCTGATTGTGTCGAGTTCCATGCTAAGAGATCTCAAAGGTGGGATCAAGAGACTCGTGAGGCCATTATACACCTATAAACATTCATTATTTAACACTAACAATTAACTAATAAAAAATTTGGCTTCTGTTATTTATTATTTCTCCAATCCAAATGGAAACAATACCTCTCAAACCTGTGTATATTTCAATCTTCCAGAAGATCTGTGGATTTTACTGCATTAAGTTTAACAAGGATATAATCTCCAAAGTACGGGCATCAGCCATCAGCCTACCACTTTCTTAAGTACTGCAATTTGACATAATGATAAGATCTCTTACACCATTTTTTGGAGCTCACCGCATGACAGAAAATGTGTTCCACGAAACCCACTCAAACCAATTTTCTGCCACATAGAGCTCTGAAAATGCCATGACCTTAACAGGTCTTTAGCAACAGGACAAAATCACGGGGCCATTTTTTTCTGTATATATTAAAAAAAAAAGGTTTTGGCAAACATGAAAAAAGACCATGGCGGAACAAGAAAAACAAAGTTATGACTGAAAGATATCCTTTTTAAAAGCCCCACACAATAAGTGTGATGCCTCATCTCTACCCCCTCCACACAGGACAGCCAAAAAGAATAAATAAATAGAAAATTTTGATAAATCAAATGAATAAAAGAAAAAGCACAAAAAAGTTTGATTATTGATTACCTTTGTTTCCTAACAAATGAGTTCCAAAGATGCATGATCCGTTTTTCATCTTCAGTCACATCCACAAAATCATCAAGCATCTGCAACATATTAAGATTTAGTACATTCATTATTATACAGTGAGTTCAATAATTAAGGATGCTGAAAAGGACATAATAAATGCATAGTCACAATTAGGCTAAATTACAGTATTATAAAAATGAGCACCATCAACTTGATGAATATCAAGACATCAGAAGCACATCGAGGGTACCTTTGACTAGGGCTGTCAACTATCCGCCGAAGGATCCGTATTTGATTCGAATTCAATTCGATTAAGGCGAATATGGATGCATCTAAATCCGATTCGTTTAATAAATATTTGATTATAAATGAACCGAATGTGGATATGTATACATCCACTCCGATTACTATTCAACCGTCTAAGTTTATATCTACATATATAGTTTAATATATAAATATCTGGTAAAGGTGTTTTTTGGTAAATATAAGCTATAACAATCAAATTAATGCATATTTCATATCTGGTTTTGGTATTACAGGTAAATATTAGATTTAAAGAGGGTATTGTAGAAAATAGGTTTTTTTATAAAAAAAGTTGGGCAAAACCCTTAGGTTTCTAGTATTAAGTGTAATAGGATATATCCGTATTCGTATCCGAAATTCATTTAAATAAACAAGTACGAATACGGATCCTATTTTTAAACATCCGCAGATATTCGAATTCACATCTGATATTCAATTAACTAAACGAATACAAATACAAATGTAACTACATCCGATTTGAAATCACTTTGTTTACAGCCCTACCTTTGACACACACACACACCCCCAAAAAAAATTCCTTGAACGCAATCACTGAATAGCAAGTTTAGACCCCCTCCTCTCTCATGAGACCCAATGGTGCAGGATGCTCAAAAGTAGAAAGGTTAACAGCAAAAGAACAGAATTGAAGCACCTTAAAGAGTGATTCGCACACACCCTAATAAACAAAGTTGCTCAACAAGTAATTTCCAACACATGCTAGCTGTCTATCATCAAGGATGAAAATTTTGATTTGGATTGATATTTTCCCCAGTGAGTCATTTGAAATTTCCTTAGAATATATCCAAAATAATTAAAAATCTGAAGAAATTAGAGATACTAAAAAAAACTTTTAACTTTTTTTGATGAAATTTTATGAAGTGGTAAAATAAGCATGATAACAGAATCAAGATTCAAAAAACAAAAAAAAAAATACAAAGCATCAATACAACTAGTAAAAGAGAAGTAGGGAAGAATGGTTCATTATCACCCATGATGAAGATTATTTTTTTTAATTTTTTATTTCATGTTAGACTCATAAAATAAAGCCACAAAACATGAGAAAACAAAACACAACTCTGCGTCATGTCTCTCTCCCTCAATACGACATAAAGTCTCAAGTTGGCCTGTCCTAACATGAACATATAAAATTGCAGCTCCACGGATCTATAGTTACGAGGCTCGAGTCATCACGTTATGAAACATGGCCACTTCTTCACCAGTCAAAATCACACCTTTATTTCAATGTTTGAGATTTAAAGTACTTAGAAAAGTAGATTCCCAACAATGGCTTTCTGCTTTTCATAATATCATCGATATTTCGATATTTTTGGTCATATATTACTGTTTTTTTTTATTATTACACTTCAGTAATATTCCCCTTGATTTCTATTTTGCATCCCCTTGATTTCTATTTCGCAGCCCCTGAATAGTAAGAAATGTTTGGACAAATTCACTGTGATTTTATTTCATTCGCTAAATGTACAAAATTTCACAAAAGTTTCAAAAACTTCACAAAATTTTTGAGCCATGGTCATCATGTTGGGTCTTACTCATGAGAAAGGTTCAAAATTTCAATTTTGATGGACATTGCACCTTGGGGATTTATGGAAATTTTGCTAGAATGTTTCTAAATAATGGAAATTTTGATGTGAACAGCTGTGAAAATTTCAATCTATGTTGAGCATGATTGCACACTTCTGACTCAAAAAACTATATAAAGCATTTTAATTTATGTTCAAGTTAGTCTATAGATAAACAAATGGCTACTAGTCATTTGTTTACAGATAAAAGAAACCAAACATGTCAAATTGCATGATTACTTCACCTAATTCCTCATCTTAAATTAGTCATTTTGTAAACAAACTTTATGTAACAAAGTTATACAATAGTTTTCCTAGCACACATCTAATTTATGCATACATATAGGTAAATAATTTCCAATTATATAAATATATATGTTTTCTCATTTTAAAAAGAATTCATTTTTATTATTTTATAAACAAAATTAAATGATATTGTTTACTAGATAGGATTTAAGTGGAGTTATTATTTTTGGTCTAGAATCAATAAATAAAAAATTATAGCAAACAAATAAATTTAAGATGGGTAATGCTCATGCATAATAAATCCTGCTGAAAGTATTGATATCAGTGGAATTTCGTCAATATTTCGAAAATATTGACATAATTTCGGTGACTGAACCCATGCTGCATGCAGGCCTTCATGTAAAACACAAATCTATATCGGATTAGAGAATAAAGGCTCATGAATTCAGCAAGAATGACCCATAGGCCCGCACCTATTATATACACAAAAAATAGAAGGATGAACCCATGCTACACCTGGGTCCCCATGCAAGACCCAAATCTATATCAAATCAGCGAATAAAGGTTCGTGTAAAAAGTGTCCCTTGTCTGTAACCATGTTGAGAGTTGTAACTACTCTTCAGAACTCTCAGCTTAGGTAGGCAGAAGTATTGCCATCTAAATCATCTCTCAGATTATTTAAAAAAAAGTACCAACAAATGCAAAATGATTCTGATGAAAATCATCATACATACCCTTCGATCTTCAAAATCAGCAATGTCATCATCAACTTCATCCTCACTATCTCGATCTGACAATACTTGCTCCAATGCCATAGGCTTCAAGCACAAAAATTTCCATGTTTCCAAAGAACAAAAGACATAAGTGCAATTGCTATAAGATAAAAAAAATTAGTAGTAGAAGCACCTCCCAAAATTAGCCATTTCCCAGAATTGTAAACTAGATGAACATGAAAGAGCCAGTATTAGAATTCATAAAAGTTTTTGAGCAAGTTTCACAAAGACTAATCCAACAAGAAAACGAAGTAAACCTGGCTACAAAGTGTCAAGACCCAAAAGTTACATATGATAATTATAACACAATCCAAAGTGAAGAAAGATGAAAGCTAAAAACGTTGCCATTTACATATTTGGTGCTTCTGTTGAGATTTTGTGGTTTATTTTATCTTTTGATTTCCATTTATGTGCTCAATGTTTGCTTCTCTATTATTGGCAAAACGGGCACAATCTATCACATGGAATAGAACTGGAGAGAACAAAGAATAAAATGGTTTGAAATACCATGCATGCGCCCAAGGAATATGGTTTGTTCCCACCTAGCTTTCTTTTCTTTGTTTCACGGCTAACAAATGCAATAAATCAAGGAGTGGTCAGCAAGCATCTGGAGTAAGTTTTTTTTTTTTTTTGGGGAGGGGGTGTGATAGGCAAGTGGTATGGAGCCCCACAGACTTAACCAACTTAACATGTTGACATTTATAGGAAATTCTACAAAAGGTTATGTTTAAAACTTCTCTCTATTAACAATATGTTCATGGCCTATAAATAATAGTTGAAACTTGAAAACAAGAACAGATAAAACTGATGTCTCTAAATAACTATAGGCTTATGTCAGATTTTGTAATCATCAAGGTACACTGTATGCATCCATGAGCGCATGGACGATGGGGCTTCTGTACAGTTGTTTTGTTCTTCTTGGCCATGAAAACTCTAGTGGGGCTATTTCAAGGGGTGTCTGACCCCTCTTTCTATATTATTCTCTGAAACAACATCAAGTTCGCACAAAGCTAATTTGTTTTCAACATGGCACTTAATAAACTGAGTGTCTACAAGATAGGAGAAAAGAATGAAAATATTAATGATAACAGAAACAAGTTACTGCTAATTTATCAGATAATTCTACAATATTTCAAGAAGGACTAGTTCCGGAATTGCGGTTGTTTTGCCTATACCACATTGTTCATCAAGAAAAAACTGAAGAGTTAAAGTGTGTGGAGTGCGAACATTACAGAACAATAGAAGATACAGCATTAGTACGGGATGCAGAACAACCCATGCTCAAGTTAATGGGTCAATTAATTGGATCTCAATTTGACCAAAAAATTTGAGGAAAGTCTCAAGTACACACTTCTGGCCCAAATCCTCCATATTAAAACTTGCCCATACCCTTCATTTTGGTGTCATTTAAAAGGCCACTCAGTTATTTATCATATGAGTTCAAGATCACGTGATATGGACACAAATCAAGAAAGTTATGGTCAGAAAAGTGGGCGGGTGTGTGACGAGAATCCTCATTTATGGGTTGTTAAGAGTTTCCTAAGGCCTAAATTTGTATCGGTCTAATTTGATTTTTGTATGGAGAATTTTATAAAGCTTTTTGAATGTTTCTAGAAAAGGTTTGATAATAGAATGTATCTATTTTCTTTTCAACTACAAGTAGGGAGTTATTTTTATGTCATTATTCAATTTCCTTCCCTTGCTCAGCATGTCTTAGTTTCTATATTGAAATTTGAGTCAGACTAGGAGTTGGAATGGTGGGAAGTCCCCTTATATTGTCCATAAATAGGAGCTGAAGCTAAATAATTCAGAAAAATTGAGTGAATAAAGTTTTCTGAAGATTGTGCTTACTTTGCAAGGGTGCTCTACATGACCGGCATTACACTGATTGCTATATCTTTATTTCTTAGTTATTTCTTCTGTTGTCCTTGAGTAAATTTGCAACCCTAGTTTATTTCTTTGATTCCCATTATCTGAAGCCTTATCATATAATCAGCAAGCACCAGAATTTTTCAATCAATTTTCCTCAACCCCAACCCTAGGCAAATAACTTAAAATTCTGAATTTTTTAACCCGATTCCAACCCTTTTCAATCAACCAGCCCCAATTTCCCTAACCCTAGTCTAATCGCCCTACCCTATTACCCCTAACCAATTTCTTAAGAAACCCTAGTCTTTGATTCTATTATCTGAAACCCAAATTTTTATTGCTTTTGCTCACTAAAGAGCCAGAATTGATTATTTTAAACTACTGGTTTCTAAAAATATATCAACCCCTTTGCGTGTACCGCATCAAGCATATAACAAGTGGGACATGCATGATAAACCTAACAGTTCACAGAGAAACTAAGAAGCAAAATAACAAAGCAACAGAATTATCAATAAGGTAAAAAAAAAGGGTCGCCTATCACCTGAGCTCTGTGAGAGTGAAAGAACTGCCGCTTCTGCAAGAGTGTGCGACTGCAAAGTAGAACTGGATCAGTTCAACGGAATAAAAAAATATATTGTAGTAACACTAAGGGCTTGTGAAAAGAACAACAATCAATAGTGTTTTGAGTCACAAAAGATACACAAGTTTTCTGACCTATGCACTATCCAATAAAGAGTCCCTGTGAGTCAATTCATACCCCATAAACAGGCATCTACTTATTGAATAAGATATACTGGACATGCACAATCTTCTTAATTGTCCATGTACCAGCCAACATTGAGAGCATTATGTCATGTTAGCTGATCAAAATTTTTGGACAGATTGCTTCTTGAATGGACAATCGGCCATACAGTCAGGGACTCAGGATAGATTCATTTGCCTATTGACTAATTGAAGGGACAACCAAAGTAAACAAACATAATTTGAGCATCATGAAGAAAAATGTATGTCTATGTTCACAAAAAAGGGTAGCCCACAGAAGGAAAACCATAGAAAAGTAGATGTATGCATTCTTCTTTGAAATGAGGTGGCTGGAAATAATTTGTGCAAGGCATACAGATTACAGCATGGATCAAAAAGTTGAGATCGGGCTCGGGATCGGACACTGCTGATCCCGATACCTGGATCGGGCGATCCTTCAATGGGTCGTCCATTGCAGATTGCCTGGTCCAGGATCACACAAGTTCGATCGGACGATCCAAGCCTGGGATCGGTATCAGGGACCAGCGATCCTGATCCCGATCCCCCGATCCGGCTCATCCCAGGCCAGATCGGCCGATCTTTCAAACCATGGATTACAGAAAAGCTATACTGCAAAACTGAGAACATCCCAAGAGATGGCCACAGATCGAAGAATTTGGATTACTGGATAGGCAGGTCAAATATATTCAGTAAGACCCAAGGCTCAACTTCTGAGACTTACTGATACAGAAGTTCGGATTTATCAAAAAAAAAGTTGATGGTAGTAGAGACATAGAATAAATAGTTCCTCAATGGAAAAAGAGGTAAACGAACAGGTTGTATGACATGGAATATTTCAGGATTAAAAAGACAGATGAACTTACTTTCTAGGGTCAGATCGTTCAGCAGACAACTTCCTTGTCTTTGCAAATTGCAACATAGCAGGGAGAGCAGGATTGCTTCCAGATACTAATTGCACACATTCGGGGCCCACAGAAGACTGAGTCGTAGCAGTTGAAACCCCTGTGACATTAGGGCTGGATGCAATACGTTCTGTGCAATCTACAGCACATAGACTCTCAGCACCATTGCTTTCCGTTCTGTGGATTTCATTCTGCAAATGATTCTCAGAGACAAATGCACTGGGAGTCTTCTCCTCTTCTTTATTGGTACGAGCATCTGAGACATTAAGTGGATATTCAGTCTTCCCTAAAAGAACCATAGAAGAAAGAAAGGTAACTTTTATGTGAGGAAGGGAGGACAGGCAGAAGCCTTTCACCCTGCCCTTGCATACATGTGGCACACATTATGGAGACGGGTACCCATCATTGCATAGCCCCTACCAATATAGTAGAACACTTTTCTATGTGAAGATACCCCAAAGTAAATATTGACTACCCAATCTACACTATGACTAGGCCTTTTTTGTGGGCCACCATTTTTCCCCCTAACGTCCACAGGAGACATCAGATCAATCATCTGGGGACATCTTGTAAGGTTGATTCAACCCCAAAAGATCCCCTGGTGGGATAAGCCAAGTGATCTCAAGTTCTGAACTATCCCGAATGGGTGCCAAATGCATGGCATGGTAAGGTAGACAGCTCATTAGCATCATCTTCCCCCCTGCCTTGAGTTCATATGAAAAATAATATAAGGAATATTCTTGCCTACAAATAGCAGGTTACCAACCATTCTCAAATTTTCGAAAAGAGAGTTCATTGGAAGGCCCAGCAATCATTGGGGGTGTTGTAATAGAAAGAGGATAAGAACTTGTCTGACCATCCTTTTCCACAAGTCCCTCACAAAGACCTTCCGTAGTCACTTCAGGAGAGTCTGATCTCAAGACATGTGGATGTACATGCTTTGCATTTTGAACTAGGCTCTTCAATCTTCTACGCTTCCGCGGCTTTGAGCTGCCCACACATTTGAGATCAACCTTTTCAATTCTTGGTGTATTCTAAAGCTAAAAATAGATATTTACCAGAGAATTTTTCATAGAAAACTGCAGCCAGAATCTCAAAATTACCAAAGGAAAAATGTTTGTAGCCTTGGGTCAACTCCATCCGCAACAATCTAACAAGAAAATATATCGGAAAGAATAAGTAAATAAACATGGAAAGTACAAAGATAATTTCAAGCTTATAACCTTTTACCACTTGAAAATTAATTTTTTGTAGAATTTAAATTGCACATTGCATATATGAATGTGGGGTATAATTTATCCAGTCACAGATAGTAACCAATGTATACGAGATACAATGGGAATTCACATATTTTCTTTGGTCATACTAATGAGAATGACCAGGACTCAACATTCGATAATCTGAGAGCCACCCCCATCATCCTTCCTGCCTCCTCTCTCCTATATATAAATATCTGTGTGTGTGTGTGCCTAGGATTTCCAGACACATGTCCAACAGTTTTCATGCCATAAGGCATGAAATGAATCTACAGCCTCTGGACGCATCTGGAGAAAAGAATGTGAACATTTCCCCTCCTTAACTAGCATTTTATGACAGAAGACATGAATCTAGAATTGCTGGCACCTGCGTAAAGGTGATTATCGCATAAGTGTCATCCCCCAAAACCCAAATGGTCATGCTCGGACCGCGGGGTATGAGGGGATTCTAAATTCATCTCATCATCCCAAATTATCATAAAGATGCTACACAAATTTCTACCGAAATTTTGCAGAGTAGGGTTGCTGCTCATGAGTTAGGATTGCAACTCATTTTCTTTTCTACTTTTCCTTCTTCCTTTACTTCTTTTTCCTCTTTTCTTCTCTTTCATCTTCTTCTTCTTCTCAATCTCTCTTTCTCTTGCTCACCCACTATTGGCTTCATGTGATGTCTTTTTTTCCCAAAAAGCCCCTAGGGTTTAAAATATTACAATAAGATACTCAAAAGAGTGGACTCACAGCCATGACAACCTGCAAATTTATGCATGTGTATGGATGGGTACATATTCCATAGTATAGATTTATATGTTCAACTAAAGGTTTTCATGACCTAAAACAACTGAAAGGTTGTAGTTAATGACTCTTACAATAGAAAGTGGAAATGAGACTATGTCCTCCAGACACATCTGGAGAAAGAGAAGTGATTCATATGAACTATCCTCCCCTTTTATTCTCTTTCTATGACAGGACACATGCAACCAGACCAGAAAACGGTCTACAGTCTAGAAGAAAAAGCTAAAGAGAACATTAACACATTATGAAATTTGGACAGAACATGCAACTATTTTATATTTTCTCCCTTAGAGAACTCAAGCAGACCCATACTAGGACTAGTGTCCACATGAGATTGATTGAACCTGCCATGGTCCTTTTCTTACCCTGACCATACCAAAATAATCTCATGTGGAAACAAATTTGTAACGGAAAAATAAATTAAAATGAAAGAAAAGAGGCCTGGCTAAACCCTAAATTGTCAAAATGATTGATTGTAGGTGTATTTTTTTCCAACACACACATTCTGAAAGCAATATCTAATTAATAATCAAAAAATAATGTTCCAAAAGAATTGCTTTTACACGTGAAAATAGGGTTCTGACCTCAGATCTCCAAATATCAGTTTTCACAGAGACATTAACTGCCTGATACTCTTCAGTAACCTACAAAATAATTATCCAACGGTTTAAGTTGTACAGTCCACAAATTCTTAAAGATCAGACTGTAAAGGGAGAAAAACCTAAAGTGTACCAACCCAAAATTCAAAGTTGAATAGGTCATGCGATGAGCACAAGTGATACCTAAGACCCTATGAAAGAAAAATGAAGTTTTATTACTTGTCAGTACACAATGAAGCTGAATAATAGTATTTTAGATAAACCAAATGAAACAAAAAAAAAAAAAAAAGGCATGGATGTCAATATTAGATTCCACCTTGAAGCTGGCACACTTCACCAAGCAAAACGGGCAAGAGAAGTCTTCAGTAACTGCATAATTGGATAATTTGGTAGGTCATTAGCTCAAAGCATTTGGTACCACAGAAACGAGACAAAGATTATAACAGGAAGGCTGTGCAACTAATATTATTGTACACTGTGTGAAAGAGATATAACAACGCCAGCTTAAAAAAATGAGTCCCATCACTAAACAACCAGGCATCCAGATGTATTATACAACCAAAAGATTGTAACAGGAAGGCTGTGCAACTACTATTTTCAAGATCCATCAATCAACAAAGGGAATAAGGGATCTAAGATTATTCTACAGGGAAAATGTAGAAGAAAAGGGAGAATAATGACCAATGGCTCTGCCATACCACTAGAGTAGAAGAAACTAAAACTTCATCAATAAAAATTGAATTTCAAAATGATGCGGACATTAGAGACATGTGGGGCCCACATATGGCCTTGGTGGGGTCCACACAAGAAGACACAATGAAGAAACATCTTTGGGACACATAATGGAGTATTAAATTGAGTTAGTTTACTGTTTTAGTTAATATTTCATGAGTTGAGTCTAGGACATGAGGGTCATTTTAATTTTTGTTTTTGGGTATTTTTGTAATAAGGCATTATTGTCAATGGTATTTTATAAGTTTTAGAGAGTCAACAAGTAAAAGTGGGGCCCTCTTAGAGTGCTAGTTGAAATCCTCTAGAAAGGCTTGCTTTTGACAGCTTTTGTTTTTAGAAAGTCAAGTTCTTAATAGTTTTTGAGTTTAGGAAAGTGTTAGGTAGCAAGTAAGTTAGTAGTTTAGGAGTATCCAATTTGGTTTTTTATTATTTTCATGAGTTTGTGAGCCCATATATAGGGTTTCACGTTTTTATTTTGGTATGATGAAATTAATATCGAAGCTATATGATTGGGTGTTCATGGATCAGATCCGAGAAAGGCCTCCTTTCCAATCTTGGATTTTTTATTGGGACTCCTTTATCATGTAGCCCGTTGAGCATGTCTGCTGTGTTTTGCTTCTTGTTCCCTTTTTCTTTTTGTTTGTTGTGTCTGTTTGGTCGAGCATCTCCCATGTTGTTTTGGCGCTTTGCGATCTTTTAATGAATTACCTTATTTCTTTAAAAAAAAATGATGAAATTAATTAAAAAAATTTTGGTTGGTTTCTTGCTCTCCAACGAGTAGAACTCCTTCTTTTCTTCAAGTTATTTGGTGCGTAAACTTGAACCCATGGATAGTGATGTCCAAGGGCTTCTAAGGTAGGTGATTACCCACACACAGGTACTCTATATTTCTCCTTTTGTTTCTTCTTCTTCTCCCTTCTTCTTTTTTCAATCTTGTTCTTTACTGTTTTCCATTTTCTAGTTTGTTGAATCAAGTGTGCAGCCTGAGTTTTTATATAATTTCTTATAGCTAGAAATCTTAGAATAACCTGAAATTTGGTAACATACTCCTCATATACGTCAGAATCACCCTGTCAAATTTCAGAATTTTATGATACACGATCAGGGTATTTTGCTAATTTTGGGTTTCTACCTAGAAATTATAGAATTTTGCTTTTAAGTTTATTTCTTCTCTTTTCTCCGTCTTTTCTTGTTTCATTTCTTCCAAAACCATCTAATCATGTTTCTTCTTCTATTTTCATTAAATCTTCGTTACTTAAAATTCAATTCTTGGTTCTTTAACCATCTTGTTTCCGCTCCATATCTTATGTTTTACTAAGATTCTTGGCCATCATCATACATCAATTTTGATATCAAAGCTTTTTGTGCTACATCACAAGATACTCTTGGTCTGGCTAAACCAACCATATTTACATGAAGTCTTACTTACCACCCCTAGTTTGACTCAAATTTGACTTTAGACCACTAAAATAGAACTAAAACACAATAAAAATAGACCATTTGTGACCTCAAATGGGACTGCTAAGAAAATATTAGACATGCTAAAGACCAACAAAAATCAAATGGTATGTTTTTTGCTAATTTGGGACCCAAAGGTGGAGATGACTCCATTCAACCTGAACTTTAGTTCTTGTTCAAGCCATTATTCCTCCCTTATCTATGAGAGGGAGATTTGTTAACCGTGATTAGTTGGATTCACCACTCAAGTACTTTGACCATGGAGATTATCACCCAGCTCCTGAGAGGAGGGCTTCCATCGATAGACTTCACATCTCAGTCTTATGAATGCCAACCAATAACATAGCATATCACCGGATTAAGACTGGTGTCAAATTGGGATTTGTACACCGAGGGGGGGGGGCATCACTTTACATTGTAGTTCATATTGAACACAGTATTGCATTTTCCTAATGGTATTTTGGTTCCCACCCTCAATTAGGACTAATTCCATAGCTCAGTTGCATTATTTCTATCATATTAATAAATATCCAAATTATATCATGGTGACCCCCTTTCTCCCTTCCTTTTAATCATGGTGTCTAGGGTCTTGAGTAGGATAGATGATTTGTAAGGCTGAAATGGGGTTTATGTCAGGTTTTTCGGTTGGCTCTAGAGGGTGTAGGATCTCCCATCTTCAATTTGTTGATGACACTATTGTCTTTTGTGATGCGGATGTCAAATAGATGGGTTTTCTAAGGTGTCTGCTGAGTTGTTTCGAGGCAGTTTCGGGGCTTAAGATCAATTTGGCCAAACACGTGTTATTCCCTATTGGCAATGTTTAGGACATTGATAGCCTCGCTTGGATATTTTGGTTGCAAACTTGGGAGTCTGCCTTCCTCCTATCTTGGGTTGCCTTTGGGGGTGAATTTCAAGTCAAAAGTGATGTGGGACCCAGTGATCGAGAGAATTTTTCTACGGCTAGATTCTTGGAAAGCTACTATTCTTTCAAAAGGGGGGAGATTGATCCTGATCAAGTCCACTTTGGCTTCCATGCTGAATTATCTTCACCCTTTTTACCATTGCGATATCAATCGCTTTTAGAATCGAGAATGATATTCTGGAACTTCCAATGGAATGATTTGGAGGATCCTCAACGATACCATTTGGTTGATTGGAACACCATCTATAGATTGTTGAGTTGTGGTGTACTAGGGATTAGATCTCTTAGAATGGACAGGGGACTTTTAGTTAAATGACTATGGAGATTTGGTGTCAATAGGGATAGCGTTTAGTGGAAAGTTGTAGTGGCAAGATTTAGAGAATTATCGGATCAGGAGTCTAAGGAGGTACATGTGAAGCATGGGTGTCGTATATAGAAATCCATTTGTTTGGTTAAAGATGATTTTTGGAAGTTTATTAGGTTCTACTGGGATCAGGAAATGAGATTAGATTTTGGGAGGATTGGTGGTTGGGGGAGGCTCCTTTTAAAGAGTCCTTCAGGAGCTTTATTCCTCTTGTGGAGGATCCTTTGTCGTTGGTAGCAGATTGTTTTGATTGTAGTGGTAATATCTAGGTGCCTAGATATCGTAGAAATCTTAATGACTGGGAATTTGGTGAGTTGGTTAGGTTACTGAAATTGTTGGTGGGGTTGAGTCCGGCTCATTTAAAGCAAGATGGTTGGGATTGGGTTTTGGAAAAGAAGGGTATTTTTAACTCTAAATCTTTGTATTTGGAGTTGGTGAACCATAGGTCTAGTTCATTTCCCCATAGACACATCTAGATTCTGGGCATCCCATCAAAAGTTTGTTTTTTTCATTTGGAATGCTTATAAAGATAAAATTTTACCCTCAATCATTTGCTAAATAGATATTGGAATTTGGTGAATAGGTGTGACAAATAAAATTTCCTTGTGTATGAAGGAAGAATCAGTGGATCACCTCTTTATCCATTGGGTGGTGACAAATAGGATTTGGGGTTGTTTTCTCTCTTGCCTTTCAATTTCTTGGGCTTCTCCTAACCATTTTCGGGAGCTAATCTCGGGATGGTGGATCATTGGATTGGATGGTTTTCCTTATGTTAACTGGTGTGCTCTCCCGGGGGCCATTTGTTGGGGTCTTTGGAGAGAAAAAAAATGCTAGGATCTTTGAGAGCGTTCAAAGGACGGAGGCTGAGTTGATCTATTTTATCTACCAGATTCTTTTTGAGTGAGTGTCTATTAGGGATGACAATATGGAATTGGAGTGGTATTACTTGTGGTGTGAGGATTTGTAATGTTTCTTTTGCCTTGTTGGTTCTTTTGGTGTGTGTTTTTCTTTCTTTCGTGGATCTCACCGACTTGGTGATGTCTTTTCTGTGCTTTTCTTGGAATGAAATTTTCTCTATGTAACTCTCAAAATAAAAATAAATAGTCAAATTTATTGACCAGAAAAATAAAAGACTAAGCTGTTTGACCAACTAAATCTAGCTACCATACAATTATTTTAATCCAAGGACCACCATTCAATGCGGCACCTCACCCAGTTTTCATGTCAAACAGTCCTCATTTCTATTACCAGATATATGTATTTCTGCTGAATTTAAATGCCAGCTGTGAAAGACCTAATCAAATAGCCACTTTGCACCATCCAACTGACTTGAAACGTTGTAATTGGTAGAGGATTCCTAGATCATCGCTCTGACAAAAGTTTATTCCGATCAGATGGCTCAAAATATATCTGAAGTTGATCAACTAACAGCAGATGTTCCAGCTCTGTTATTGAATATATGGCTTTTTTCAAACCTTAGCTTGTCTCTTCCTTTTCATTTGATCCTCCAAATGATAGGTACACTCAATTGCATCAGAAGAATCTCACAGAGAATGAACAAACTAACGTTCGAATTTGAAAGAAGAAGAAGAAGCCAAATCTGATATATGAAGACAAGTGAGAAATCAACAGAACACAATGTAACCCATCTTAATTTCAAAGCATATAAAAACCTAAACCCTGATTCTCTCTAACTGCTACTTGCTAACTTCAGTCCCCTATGCAATCAATCTTTAAAGCAATTATTCTTGTCTTAAACCATATACCTTATTCTAAAACCTTTAGAACTAATTTTTTTCTTAAGCCCAAAACCTTGCTCCATCTTCAACATAAATAAACAAACCCTACAGTCCATTACCTAGTCAAGAAATAAATTTAACATTATAGCCTGTCCAACCATAATATTTTAAGCATTGTGACTTATAAAAGTTTTTCCTCCAACAATTCAGTCAATAGAATCTCAAAGACGTATAAAGAGAAACTAAGAGAGTGGGATCATTATTGATAATGTATCCATCGTTTTTTTTTTCTTTTAGCAAGTTTTCAACCTTTTTTGAAGCATGTGTTCGCTCAATTCCAAACCCTCGTTCGACCTTGATAATAAATATAAAAAATCAAACCCTACAGTACATTACCTAGTAAAGAAGCAAACTTAAACAATATTCTAGCCTTTCCAACCATAACTTGTTAAGCGTTGTAGCTTATCAAGTTATACCTCCAACAATACAGTCTATGGAAATCCAAAGATGTACTACACGGCTGGATCTATATTGATAATGTACTTATCTGTTTTTTCCTAGCTAGTTATTGACATTTTTTTATAGCATGTGACACTAACTATCAACGCAAGAACATAGATAAACATTCTAAAGGAATAATCAATAGGCACATGCATGTCATGCAAACCAATGATGATATCAATCCTCAAACAACATGAATCTGAAAACAATAGTTTTATTAGTACTAATGTTACAACTAACTGATTTCGGAAAAGAAGACATAAAATCCAACAACCAAGGGTGAGAAAGAAGAAAAACAATTTTCCCAAAAGAGCAATAAAAAGAGTGCATACCTTCAGTCTTTTGCAGTGTGTTGTTATAGTACCTATAGTTGAAAATAACATTTCCAGCTCTCAACCTAGGTGACAAGTAAAAAAATTTAGAAACACCCTGATAAGAAAATAGATAATTCCAGGACTAACAATGACAAAAAGAACACACAGAAAAGATATGGCAAACACTAAATGAATTAAAAATACAAGTTTCTCGCCAATCAAGATTTCCTCTCTTATATGATGCCATGTGTCTGTGTGGACATAAATATGTCTAAAAAGTGTGTGCGTGTGTGGTGCCTAAAATTTAAATCAACATTATCGGTATGGCTGCAATTCTTACATCTTTTTTGAAGATTTGTGAGCCCAAAGGTTTCCACTAATTTCTTCTGGTTTGATTCTCTCCTATTACTAAAGTTGACAGATAATTATGTTGTTTTCCTGTGAGAGAAGAGATTGCCATCATTAGGAGTCATGTAATTCTATGAATAGGCCTAGAGCATAATATTCTGTGTATCTGACACAATGTAAGGAGTTGGAGAATTTCATTTTGAATAGAGCATTTCTCTTGAAGAAGAAAGATAATGGGAATTGATTTGTATGATCCAGTGGTCATTTTAATCTTCACGTTTAGTAGATTTTTTTATGAGAGAAAATGTCATTAAAAAAGGGGATAAAGCATCCCCAAAAAACCATACAACAGTGAGCAGCCTAACAAAAGCTTAGGGTGACTCACTCTGCTTAACAAGGCTAACCCACCTATAGTTCATATCTACAAAGGACCAGTTAGCAAAATCTTTACAATTTACAGCCCATAAGGAACACCTTTCCTTGGCCCACCAAAAGACTTCATAGGAAGGTTCCAAACAATGTTCCGCTATAACCAAATGGACCCCCAAATCGCCGAGATCATCAACCACCACAACATCTTCCCTTTATGCCCAATGCCAATGAGAGGCCATTGCTCCACCATATAACCACAACGTTCATGGGAGGACCCAGAACACACCAACCTCAAAAAGAACTAAATTCCACACCTCACCAGCGAAGGGACAATTCAAAAGAATATGATCCACATGTTCCACATCATTCAGACACAGAAAGAAAACGTTTGGGAGAAAGAGCCCACTCATTTGAAGATCAGCCAAAGTAAGAAGGTGGCCTTTGAGCACTAACCATGTAAAAAACAGAACATTGGAAGGAGTGTTTAACCTGCAAATGCTTTTCCAAAACAAAATAGCCACCCTGGAAACCTCAAAGATCACATAACACAACTTAACAGAGAGCCAATCGCTGCTCACTAGTAACCATCAACGTTGATCCTCCCACTCTGACCTCAGAGACTTGATCCAAATATCCAAGCAACTGAGTCATGTGATCAACTTCCTAATTGTTTAAAGCTCTCCTTAGTTATATATTCCACCCATTTAGATCGCCCCCCGATACTCAGTAATCAACCACCAAGGCTCTATGCTTTGTAGCAATGTTAAATATAATGGAAATTTCATACTTGAGAAGTCTGGTAGAACACCATTTATCTTTCCAAAATAGAGTATAAGATCCAACCCCTATATCCATAGCAATAGCAGTTTTGAAAAGATCAAGCTGCGCCATAATCCCTTTCCAACAACTAATCCCACGAAGACCCGACACCCTTTTAGATTCCCATTTGTTATCCAGCTCATACCTAAAAACAATTACTTTTTCACCAAAAGCTGTCCTTCTCAAGTCCAAATCTCCAAAGCCATTTCGAATTGAGATCTTTATTAAAATCATGAATCCGTTTTATGCCCAAACCACCCCTCTCCATGGTTTTGCACATGTCCAACCCTGCTACAAGATGAAAACCAGAAGGCTCTTTCAATTTCCCCATAAAAAAAATATTTGCATCTTCTCAATCTCGTCTGCCACCAAGGATGGAATGATAAGAAGAAAAAGGTAGTAGGTAGGTAAGCTAGCCAGAACTGACTTAATAAGAGTGAGCTTTCCACCTTTAGACAAGCACATCCCCTTCCACCCCACCAATCTTCTTTGGATCCAAGCATTGAAAGGATTTCAAGATTCTCTACGTTTGAATGGAGCACCAAGAAGAAACTCCAAGTGCGAGGAGGGAAAGGAATCAATCTAATAACCCAAAATCTCAGTCAACCATCTAAGATTTGACACCTATCCCACACCATATATACAACTCTTGGATCTTATGTCACAAAGTGTAGGCACAACCTCAAAACACCTTATAATACACCGCAATGCTTCATTTGATTA
Organism: Platanus orientalis; assembly: GCA_025762735.1. NCBI lineage: Eukaryota > Viridiplantae > Streptophyta > Magnoliopsida > Proteales > Platanaceae > Platanus > Platanus orientalis. The sequence continues at coordinate 4,001,780 of JAOXJP010000015.1, read as the reverse complement.
ATGGAACTCTACATATAACAAGAGTATCATCCACAACCTAAAGGATGAAACACCAAGAATCCCTCAAACCCCACTCTAAACCCCTCCATCAATCCCCCTTGATAAGCTTTAGAAAGGAGCACACACCAAAATCCTCAGCCACCCAAGATGGGGAAAGGGGGTCACCCTATCTCAAACATCTTGAACTTTTGAGACACTCAATCTGTAATCCATTCACCAGGATAGAAAAGGAGGCATACCTAAAACATTTCTTCATCCAATTCCTCTTGGGGCAGTAAATCGAGCCTAGGTCAACTAGTGCTGAGCCCCATGGTTTTAAAACTCGGAATCGGAGTTGGAATTGGTCATGACCGATTCCCGAGTCGGATCGGCTGATCCGGACCGATTCCGAGTTGACTCGGCTGATCCAGTGCAAAAAAAAAAAAAAACTTTAAAATGTTTTGAAATTCAAAATTTGAAAAAAAATAAAAAAAATTTCAAATTTTAAACCGATTCCCTATCCGGATCGGCCGATCCAAGCCGATTCACACCCAGATCGGACGATTCCCGAGATGGATCGGCCAAGTCAAAACAGATCCCGAGTTGACCTTAAAAATCGGATCGGTCTCAACCGACTCTGAGTTGGATCGGCCAATCCGACTCAGAATTGGCCAAGTTTTAAAACCATGCTAGGCCCAAGGCATAAAAGTTCAGCCCATACTCGGCTCGAGCCCGATCTCCAGCCCGAAGCAGTTGGCTTGAACTCGACCCACTTTTAAAAAGCGGGCTTAAGGACGGCTCAACCTAAACAAATAAACCCATAATCTCTCTCATCACAGGTTCAACTCAAAAATCAATCATGAAGGGTGATGAGAAATAGAAACCTATAAGAACTTATGCTCTACAAAAAATCAGGTTCAGATGGGATATGGGATGCCGTTCCACCTCTTTGCTTACTATGGGTCATAAGCTTCTTCATCAAGAAATGGTTGAACACAGATCTAGCCCACCTTCAGCTTCATATTGCAACATCAGAGAAGAGGCAAGGCAGGAGAGACACTGAGAGTGGGGGAGAGAAGGAGAGAAACAGAGAGCAAGCATGCACGATAAATATATATATATATAAAGAGATAGAGAGAGAAAGAGAACTACCTTATCAAACCCTCCAAATTTCAGCTCTCAAAAGCATAAGTATCTCGGTACACTGTAGTTTTAAAAATACAGCTCTTGTGGTGCTTTCGCTCTCATCCTTTACTCAATCTTCTCTGCTTCTTCATTTTTAGGGTTTCAGCGTTCCATTTTATCTCAGGAGAAATGGGTGTTCAACGATAGAGAGGGAGAGAGGGACGCCTAGAAAGAGGTGAGGTTTCTTCTTCATTATTTTAATTTCGAGATTAGGGTTTTAGGTTGGGTTAGTTCTAGACCATCGGATTAGATTTAATCCAACGGAGTACTCATTCTAATTAAAACATTTTATTTACATAGTTCGGGCCAGGCCAAGCTTCAGGTTAAAACGAAGCATGACCAAACTCGACCAAATATCACTTCGGCCCACAAACGGGGCCCGAACACGACCCAACCCAAAGTAATGCTTGCCCAGCCTACCCAAAATTTCAGACCAAACAGTCTGGTAATGGGCCAGCACGGCCCAATTTACAGCCTTAATCTCTCTATCTAATACCAAACCCATCCACCTCAACATATACTTCAGAAATTCCCAAGTTACACAATCATAATCCTTTTTCAAGTCAAGTTTACACAGAACTCTAGAAGACCCATATTTCAAAACAGAATCAATGTATTCCTTAGCCATCAAAGCCCCATCCAAGATCTGTCTCCCATTTACAAAGCACATTAAAACCCAGCTATGAAAATCATTGACAATAAGAAAGATATCCTCTTTTCTTTATTGTTTAGCTTGGTAATGTTTCTTTTGCCGATTGGATTTTTAGTTGGGAGTTGTTGATCTTCCCTTGAGGGGATGTATTTCTCATGCATTTTCCCTTCTTAATATATTTCCTTATTTATCAAAAAAAAAAGGCCATGGAGAAACCATCAAAGCCCCAAATCACAGTTTTCACTTCTTCCTCCTCAATAGGACACTCAAATCAATCCCTTGGTAGTTGGTACACACTAAGCTTCAGTCTTTTGACCCTAGAATCCCTGTATAAATCTTTAAAGTTACAAAACACGTGATTTCCTTCTAGTAGATCAGTTCTGCAGCAAGTCCTATAGCGATTCCTAGACCCTTTCAATTTTCATCAAACTAGTTAGAAGGAGTCCTTAATGCTGAGTTTTGATACTATTCTGAAGTGGTTCCAGTGTCTGTCCCAGATCAGCACCTCCATAGTCAATGAGGCTTATTGCTTGGAACTGTCAAGGAACCAGGAACTCCCTGATAGCTAGAGCTCTCAGTGACTTAATTAAATTCACAAACCCAGGTGTTATCTTTTTGTTGAAAATTAAATGTTCCGGTGATTCCTTTAGGAAAAAATCAAGGATGTTCATAGATTGGATGATGGATTTTATTGATTCCGTGGGCCAGTTTGGGTGGTTGGCGGTCTTGTGGAGAAATTGTATGGATATTTAAGTTATAGATAGATGTGCTAGATTTATGAAGATTGAGATTTTCGATAGTTCTATCAAAAATACTTGGACATGTCTTCTGATTTATGGGGAACCTGATAGTACCAAAGACCAGTGTCCTTTCAGACTATCATTAGAAAGATAAAAAGTATATCCAAGCTCCTCTTGTGCATTGGTGACTGGAATTGCCTATGGCATAAACAGGATAAGCAAAGGGGTAACAGAATTTCTCCTAGGAACTTACCAGATGAAGGTAAGCTTATTGATTTGGATCACTCTGGTCCTCCCTTCACTTGGATTATAAGGAAAAATGGTCAAGTTTACATCAGGGAAAGATTGGATAGGGGGGCTGCGAATAATGATTGGATGTTGATATCACCAGAGGCTGTTATTGAAAACTATATCACTATGGGGTCGGATGCAACCCAGGATTAAAACAAATAATGAGGGTAATTTTTCACATACTTTTCAACAATAAGATATTCTGACAATAGAATGTATAATACTATTCTAAAAGAAAAGGTCGGGACATTGCCATAATCTTTAAAAATGACTTGAGTGGAGAAATTAAGTTGGCCAGAGCTCAAAAAGATGTGGTTATGTTTTTTAGAAAGACGAGTAAATTTGTACTTAAGAAATGTTCTTCCAAGCATATTTCTGTTACCATGGATGCTACTCAAAGTTCAACAGAAAATTTTAAAGCTATAGAGCCACAAGTTAAAAAGCCTACGGTGAGATTGCAAAACCATAAAAAAACAAAAACAAAATTATGATCCTGCTGAATTCATTCCTGCCAATCTAGAGAAGCCATTTTTGGTCAATTCTAGTGAAATATGATACCTCAATCATGTCAAGATACGGTCGAAAATTTTTAAGTATTCTTATTATAGAATTTTGTGTAGCCAAAATACATACTAGTCAGTGAGGAAAGTGAATTTTGTTCACCAAGTTTATAGCAATTTCAGCTTGTTCATTGCTAAGTTCACAAGCACTTCTTCAAATATGAATTTCATTTACATGTTCAAAGCGAAAATCAAAAGAATGGTATAGTAATTGGATATGATGTCAAAAAGAAAAGAGAAACAAAGAAAATAAATCATTTAATCAAGAACATCATTTTATTCTTCCATTTCAAAACTCAATGATGATTTTATTTTATTTTTTTAACGAAGGAGGAATGATACAAGATATAAAACAGTCCAAATTC
>JAOXJP010000015.1:3973451-3984872 GCA_025762735.1 Platanus orientalis | reverse complement strand
GCTTATACCGTTATAAGAGGGGGATGGGTTTAGGGTTCAAGAAACGGAATTTTCAGGAAACCTAGATTCTGGGGTTAGAAATTGGGAAAAATTATGTAGATGGATGTATGAGGTTATAGGAAGGGTAAGTTTATATGGGCTTGGTTTTTATTAAGAGAGGAGAAAAAAATTAGAAAGGTATACTTGCTGGAAAATTTTCATAATTCAAGAACTTAACAAAAGAAGAACAAGAACAAAGGGAAAAGATGAGAGATTTGAAGGATGAAGTGTAAGAACAAATAAAGATATAAAAGAAAGTAGAAGAAGTTTTATAGAAAGAAAAAAAATCTCTACAGAAATCTTTAAGCAAGAAGAAGGTGAAAAGAATAGAAGATATGTTAGAGAATAGAAGAGAAGAAAGAAAATTAATAAGTAGAGGTATAATTCACCATAACCGTGAGAGAAGAATGAGATAACCAGGCCAACCATGCGGCTCCAAGAAAATCCAATTCTTCATTCATCAACCGGTCATAAAATGAGGCATAAAGACCTATTTATAATATATTAAAAAAAACCAAACTAGACCAAAATAACGCTCATAGAGGGTCGGCCAGCAGACTAAAACCCCAAAGATTAAAAAAAAAAAAAACTTTAAATTTTTTTTTTAAACTCTTCCTATTTACTCCTAACCCCTCCCCATGGCTCATATGACCTTATTACATTAAATTCACTACTAAAAAACCCCTAAAACATAAAGAAAACAAGCAAAATTAAAGCCTAAAACTGTAGACAACAACTAGGCTTCATCATTGATCCTTTAAACTTCATCTTTGGCTTCCATAAAAGTTGGTGCTTCTCAAGCCATTAAAGAGCTACTGCATCAATTCTCCCATCAATTCTCTCATCTTGCAAAACTCAACCCCGTTGAGTTGGGGTCGAGGTCCAATGATTCCTAGTTCATCATGTAGTACCGGCTATCATGGAAAAGTAAATCACTTATGTTTCAGCTTTGGCCACACCGGACCCATCCTCTATATTGTAAACATGGGGTGTATCAACCATCTGATTCCTTTGGCTGCTCTTTCCTTAGTTTCCTCTGCCTTAGCCGCCTCAGACTCTAAAACCATATCCTTTGTCTGGTCATAGAATTCTTCCAATTCATCCTCCTTTACTAGTTTCTTCTTAGTAAAACCCATAAACTTGCTTAGACATTAGGATTTATGATGCCCATAGCCCTTGCAATTATAATATTGATATCCTTTTGGCTTCGATACGGATCCCTCTTAACCTCTTAATCTAGATGGAGATAATAGTCATGATGTCCCAGGCAAAAAAGATATTTGACGTAGCAGAAGGGAGAAGATACCAAAAATTGATGTAGAGTAATTTTAAAGCCTCAAACAATGGTTAGATTTGAAGTGCAGAAGCAAAAGTTTTCAAGAATGGAATTTAGTATTTCAGGTAGCCACAAAAATTAAAAAATTAGAGAATAAAATCACAGAAAAAAAAAGATAAGAAGGAATTAGAACAGAAAAAGAGAAAATATGAGAAAAGATCTCAAAAGGGTATTTTCATAATTTTGGATAGAAAATCTGAAAATTACCAAAATATCCCTCTAACACATCAAAAAATTTTGAAAATTTTATGGTCATTTCTAACGTGTGAGTCGTGTGACAAGGTTCTACAATTAAATTTTCATGATATTCCAATAAGATTTGATGGATCAAATCAAAGAATTTCATAAAAAATGAAAATGCATTAATAAAGGTTTCAAGAGAAGGAAGAAAAAGAAAAAAAAAGAGTATAACAAAAAGAATGAGAAGAGAGTAGTATAGAAAGAAGGATAAAGTTAGGAATAAACTAAAAGAAAAGAAAAATGATGGAGATTTACCTTAAAGGAAATAAGGGAGCTTGTGGCTACACCTATGGAATAAAAAGAAAGGGGAACCATGAAGGGCATCAACCTTGGAAAAGGACAACATGGCTACAGTCATACCTTAGGAACACCCAACTCTTCAAAAACTTGTTTATTCTTTACTGTCAAATTATGGGGGAGGGTTTGCCTTAAAATAGGCTTACAACCTTAAGTACTTGGAAACTTACCAAAATTAGAAACTTCCTAAAATCTTAAACTTGCTAGCCAAGTTTTCTAAAAGCATAAAACTTTCTAAAACTTATTTTCCTAAAAATTCAGACTTAAGTCTTCTAAAAACATTATTCCCGTTTTTAGTGATCACCCCTTAGTAATTTGGTCATAACTTTCTCAAATCACCTCGGATTTGTGCAATCTTAGTCTTGTTAAAAAGATAACTAAATAACCTAGCTAATGATACCAAAATTAAGCCAAAAAGTTAAGTTTGACCATAGAAAAATTGGGTCCAAAGTGAAAAACCCCAAAAACTAAACTAACCATGGGACTATTGACCTTATTACAAAATTACTCACTCCTTACAAAATTTGAATTGATCTCATATAACATGTAAATTTAAATTTGCCCTCTTATATGGGGGTACATATATAAGTCTTGCTTGATTGTCCGCATCATTCTCCCGAGTTGGGAAGAAATTCGATCTCAAATTTTGATGCAACCATTCTCCATCACAGTTTCCAATGAAATGGTTTAGAATCTTCAAAAGTGGTGGATGATGTGGTGGAGGTCCGATGATTGATGACTTGCATGTACCTTGTGGATTTGATGGGTTCTGGTACCTTGATCTTGATCTGGTCCGCTTCTGGGCTTTTGCTTGAATAAGCATCTTTTCTGGCTTTGGCAAAGTCTGGCCTTTAGTGATGATCTGCAATATAGAAAGTGGAGGAGGACCAAGTATGGAAGGTTTGTGAGAATTCTTCCACCTCAATCTCTTTCGTTTCTTGGCCTTTGACTTTTTCCGAGTTGTCTAGCTTCTAAACTCATGCTTTGGAGCTAATATGGGAAGTAGAGTAATAATCCCCTTCACTTGAAGGGTAACCATAATAGCGTTAAATTTGGCATCTAGGTCAGCTTCAAAATTATCCAACCTAAAAATTAATTTATTATACGCATCCCTTTTACTGATTTCCATGATGTTTTAGTCAAGTCTGTTCGATTCTAGTGCAATTCAGTAAAGATCCAGGTCAGTCCGGAAAGGGGCCGGGACCTTAGCTAGATAGAACCAGCTGATTTAACCTGGCTCTAATACTAAGTTTGATGTAGGATACTCTTTTTAAAAGGATACCCTTTTTAAAGGGATCCCACAACAATTAGGGATAAACTGCAAACGTATTTTAGTCTGCTTCTCAAGTCATTTCTTAATTGTATCTCCTCCATTTAAGAGCTTCTTACTCTAAGACTTCTCAAGCTTCTTAGAATCAGGTTGGGCAAGACAAGCTCTCTGCTCTTGATCTTGACCTTCCTTTTGATAAGAAACCAATTATTTTCAAGTGGATTCATAGTATGAGATGAAATGAAATTTCCTTTGCTTATAGACACACATTGTAACTAAGGCACATGCGAAGATGGCATTGTTTGGATCCTCATCATCTAACTGAAGCTCCTTAAGCATATATGTGGGTATGGAGACTGTAGTCTCAAGTGGTCATTCTGTCAGACTCGTACGTAAAGCCTTACATGTAATTATGCATGGCTTGAGAGGTTGGAGGTATTCTATTATTCAAAATCCACATTCTCTCTCAGTGCTTGGTCCAGGCCATTACCACATGACACATGATGTATTCATGTAATGCAATTTAAGAAGCACTGCAAAGTGCCCAACCAAAGCTTTGTCAAACATGCTCCTTTTTATGTTCATGTGGTCTATGGAATTCAATGGAGACACTATATTTTGGAGTTGCCATGTGGTCATTTTGTTCACCCATTAGCAATTCAAATTTTAAACTTCATCTCTACAGAGTATAGTATCTTGCTGCTAAAGAAGATTTTAGTCATTAAAGCAAATGATCAAAAATATGTTCTTGCAATGGAGAATCATAAGGCTCCATTTTGACTTTAGTCAAGTTGCCACTTTTCATATGCTAGATGGTGCCATGTGGCATGAAATGTCTTCTACATGGGCTTGTATACATTGTGTGTGCTAGAGCTCTGGCCATGTATGTAAACAAGACACTATATTTGGGATTGCAAACGGCGGATAAGGCTCCATATGGGCTTTACTCAAATTGCCAGTTTCATGTGCCTGCTGGGGCCATGTGACATGAAATGTCCTCTATTGATTGTGGGCCTTTTATAGTGTTAGATGTGCTAGGGCTCCAGCCTTAGTTTGCAATGGAGACACTATTTTGGGCTCATGGGTTGTGCAATGGCATGTGCATATACTATAGATTTGGAGTCCTATCTTTTCACTCAAAACGTTTACAAAACCAAACATAAACAATGTCAAAGTAGCAGTACTTCCAAGATTTAAAATAGTAACAGTATTGCTGCTAAAGAAAATATCAATCATTTAAGCTTTTCAGCCTTGGAAGATCAAAAGCATGACACTTCAATTATTCTTGAACTTTGAAGTTTTAATGGTTATGTAATCTTTGCAATTAAATAATATTTGTGACATAAATGAGGAGGTTCAGTTCTTCTTTGTTCATTTATTTTCTATTCCATTCTACATATCTTGTCATTCTTGCATCTGAATTTGTTTAATGTGTATTGATTGCTGAAAACCAAATAATGCAACAGGCACCCCTCTTTGGCGTAATGGGCCACCAGAAAAGCCGGTACTGTGCAATGCATGTGGTTCTCGATGGAGAACAAAGGGAACACTTGCAAATTACACCCCACTACATGCCCGGATAGAACCTGATGACTTTGAAGACTACAAAGTTTCCAAAGTCAAGAGCATATCCATTAAGGCCAAAGATGCAAAATTGCACAAAAGAAAGCAATTTCATGATAATGTGATATTTGGTAGGGAACCACCACAATGTGACCAGAACTTCCGGAAGGTTCTGGATGAGGATACAAGCAATAGATCAAGTTCAGGATCAGCCATATCTTACTCTGAGAGCTGTTTACAATATGGTGGCACAGATGCGAGTGAATTGACAGGTTGGACTGTCCTTATAGTTGTGTGAATTATATTTTAAGTATTCTTTTTCCTAGTTTTAATCTTCATTATTAGATTTAGGTGTAGGCTTAGGAGGGTGTAGATCATAAGGTGCAAATATGTTCATTTTTCCTTGTTGCTTCCCTAGACTGTGAAAAATGACAACTGACTTCATTATTGTGGTAGAGAATTTTATAAACAGCTCCATCTCATGAACTAAATTAAAAGATCAGTATATACTATATAGAATGTGAATTAACCATTGGAGAATACAAGAAATGCAATTCTTCTACTCACCTTCAAGCAAAGCTGCAATTCTAATTCAGTGTTTTTCTAAATGAAAATTTTACTTTTTGATATGGCTCTAGTTTGTTAGCACTCATTTATCTAATACAGTAATAATCGAATAGAATGTTCTTATTTTCTTTAATGATAGGATGAATTATTTGAAGGGTTTTGATTCTTGTAAATCATTCACTTAGTATCTCACTACCATGTTTGATGCTTAAAAGTAAATCAATCCAATTTAATCCAGTTAATCATTTTCAGGGCCAGCCCAATCCAATGTGTGGGATACACTTGTACCATCAAGGAAGAGGACTTGTGTGAGTTGCCCAAAGCCATCTTCTGTTGAGAAGCTTACGAAAGATCTATGCTCCATTTTACATGAGCAACAGTCTTCTTACTTCTCTAGATGTTCAGAAGAGGACTTGCTTTTTGAGAGTGAAACCCCAATGGTTTCTGTCGAGATAGGACACGGAAGTGTTCTCATCAAACACCCAAGCTCGGCAGCTCGAGAGGAGGAATCAGAGGCCAGCTCACTTTCTGTAGATAACAAACAATACCTGGTATCTGAGGCTTATTCAGGTTTTGCATCCCTTCCTGTGCATTTTGATAACAAGGCTGTAAGTTTTCCAAGCATCGGAAACGAAAAAGTGAAGAAGTCCACAGGACATGGGACACAACAAGAGCACACAAAAAGGTGATTTGCTAATCATTTCAAATTCATTAAAAATGGCTAAGAATTCTAAAATCCATCCCAAGTTCCTAATCACACTGGAACCAGGTGTGGGTGTGGGTCCTGTGTACTGATATGCAAGAGTAGAATAAGCCTTTTTTCTGAACATACAAACTTGGTCTTCCTTGTGGTGATTGACATGCAGGGACAAGTCTCCCTTTGAAAGATCACAAATTCTGCGGAACCACAATTCACCCCTAAGATCCTTAGATCTAAAAGTAAGATTGCACCTCTAAACTTTTTCTTAAGGGTATGCAAAAGTCATTCTTCCTACCTAGATTTCTGCATCTAACAATTTAATTCATGGGGTTGTTGATGGGACCCAAGTGTTGAGATATGAATTTCGGTATTCTACTCTTCCTTGAGATGTTGTATAGCTCACATGATTGCAGTCCATGTTTGGAGTAGGATGTTGTTAGCTTTGAGGAGTTTGTGAGTCATTTGACACATGAAGAACAACAGCAATTGATGAAGAATCTACCTCCTATGGACACAGCCAGACTTCCTGATAGGTCAGCATCCTTTTTAGTTATGTCTTACATTAAGATTACTGTGGTACAAAGATGATCAGGAGCATTATCGGATATAGTATGCATTGGATGATAAAACAGGATTTTGTACTAGGGATGTGAGAAATAGTGCATTGCATGTGCTCTATTACCGTTATGCATGTTTCTCTATAACCATATGCATGGAAATGTCATGTCGTATTACCATAATATGTATTTTTGTAGAGTTAAATGAGTAATAATGATGTATTACTGTTAGAAATTAATAATTGATTTTTATTTCAGTACTTTTGGATTATTTATCCAATTTATTTCACTTTTCATAATTTTCATTAAGAGAATGATTTTATATTCTGTCATCTTATATGTGCACGGTAGGTGTAATAATATTGGACAGTATGTAGAGGTTTTTCAAGTGTTTGAAGTGTCTGTTACATGCTTCAACACTAATCACGATCATTTTGTCAATATGCAGCCTTAAAAACATGTTTAATAGCCCTCAATTCGAGGAGAATTTATCTTCCTTTCAGCAACTGCTTGCAGAAGGGGTCTTTGATCTCTCTTTCTCTGGAGTGAACATCGAAGACTGTAGAACTCTAAAGAGATTTGTGTTGGAGAATGTGACAAAATCGAAATGGGTAGAACACTATAATCTGCTCAAGGTATTGCTCTTCAGATCTGAAAATATATCAGTGAAGTTAATTTTGATTGGACTTATTGGAGACTGGAAAATTGAAAATACCAACTGTTTTCCAATGGAATGTATTTCTTTTCTTTGTTTTGTTAACTCTAGGATGTAAAAGCTAAAAAGCTTATCGAAGGGAAGGGAGTTGTAACAGGAATCAGTGTCACTGGGTCGAGTGATTTGGTGCCAGGCAAAAGACCACGTGATGGCCAAAATCAGAACTTTCCAGGTTAGCCATTTTCTATTTCACAGCCATAAAATTGAAGCACCTGTTTGTTTTTTCTTATACCTCCTCTTCACTCTCCCTTTTTTTCTTTAATTTGGTTATGCTGAAGAATATGCATTTTTTCATATAACTACACAACCCACTGTTACAGGGGCATATGGGTCTTCCAGATCTACTTATCTAATTTGATTTAAGTTACATCAATATATTTAGGTACTTTTTTCTCCTGTTTTATACCTATTTAAAATTATATTTATATGAAATATGAAAACTTATAATGATGGACTTGGCCTAGTTCCCGTTCCTTACACGGGCTCCACTGGCATATCATTCATTCTGTTCAGTAAATGGTGTACCTCTTGGACAAGATATAGCCCAAAATCAAACTTACCAGAGGATCTTCTAGAGCTGAAACTTGGGCAACTAAAATAATGAAGGTTACTGTCCAAAAACAAAAAGAAGAATAAAGGATAACAATCATGAAAAAAGTTTTTCTGCCTTCCACAATAGTGTTGCAAGTTTGTGGAAATATCAAATCCAAGTACTAGTCCTAAAACATTATTTGAAGTTGTTAAGGACTTAAAACCAAGAATTCAGTGAACTAGTTATCCCCCACATGGCTTTGTGAGGAAAAACACCTGAAGGCCTATTATGAGACAGAAGTCTCATTGAAGAGAATTAATATTATTACACCCTTGCGAGTAATTCATCACAAGCTTGGATTGCATTGTCCCATAACCTGTATATTGTAAATTAATAATTCTTGCTAGAGCCTATTAATTCAGAAACCTTTTTTTTTAATAATGTCTTCCATATTTCAGAGCCAAAAGCCACTATGAAAAGCCCCAAGAGGGTGGTCAGGAAGGCTGGATATGAGATGAAGGACCTCATTGACAATGACGGGTTATGCTTCAGTCCGAGAAGCCTATTTTCTTTCCCACCTGATGGGAGCTCCCTCATGCTGGATTCTTTCCAGTTCACTGATGACAGTTCCGATCAAGACCTGTTATTGGATATCCCATCCAACGGATTCTTCCCACAGGCAGAGCTTCTATCCCCATCAAGTTTCAGCACTCAACAGGCAAGCACTTGTAGTCAGGTAGAATACCCACATCTTATCTATCGCTAACATTGCTTGTTCATACACTAATTTACCACGAGCTTATGTAGATATCACTTCTGCTGGACCTGTGCATGGGTCCATGGTCCATGCTTTTTGCCCACTAAAAATGGGAAGTCTTATGTAAATCCAGTTTGATGGTTGCTTTTCTCTTTCTCTCCCCCCCCCCCTCTCCTTTAAGTATGCTGACCTGTTTCAAACTTGAAATTTCAAGGAATGAACACAGGTTTTTTTTTGTATAGGCTGACAAAAAGGTTGTAACATATAGCTCAGATTGCAGAGGAGGTGTTCTTGTCTAGAACTTAAGGGAGTTTTACTTGTACGTATTTTATTTGTTGCCTTGCAAATAAACTTTGAGATGCCCTTCATAACTTGCTTTATATAGTACCTATGGGGTTGCATGTGAACGTATGTTTCGCAGTTTATATTTTACTACTGGGTTCAAAAGTTTTGCATGTTTAAGAATATATATTAAGAGTCCTATTTTGGTTGCCAAAAAATTGTTTCTTAAACTGGATTAGGACTTTGTACTGCGGCCGCTCTAGGGATCAAGATGCTTGAAATTGAGGGAGATGCAAAGAACGTAATCATAGCGATGTGGGAAAGCTTGGAGGAATGTCCAATAGGAATAATACTTTGCATTGAAGATTGCAAAATTCTGCTTAATCAGTTTCAAAATGTTATTTTGATTTATGTGAGTAGGAATAAAAATAAGGTACCTCATGTTTTAGCCAAAAAGGGGTTTTTGTCATCCATTTGCTACATGGACGGATAATCCTCCATTATGGCTATCCAAATCTGTAGAGGAAGAGAAACTTTCTTGATTTTAATTAATAGTATCTTTTACAAAATAAAAATAAAAAAAGATAAAATAAAATAAAATTGGATTACTAGATCGAAGGTCGCCTGTTATTTTCTTACGAAGCACCTTTTTTGGGTTTCTTTTTGTAGGAGCTCTGATTCCATGTTTGTTGCTCTATGAATATGCTTATTTCATCTCTTAGAAAGAGGAAGAGAACGCTTGAGGTAGAAAAGAGTTTGACATCAATTGGTATTCGTTCCCCCATCATCGGAACTTAATATGGACCCTTTGGTGTTGTTAGAACAAGAATAATTAATAAATTTGGCATGAATTATCATTCATCCAATCTAGCAGAACTTGGATCTAAAGAGGTTTCTAGCCACCCCAATAATCTCTTATTCGGTTGACTGAAACTTGCTGGTCATGGATCAGTTGTTCTGCACCACTGCCTGCCTAAAATCAAAGAGGCTGTCCTCAGACTTAGATAATTTTTTATGAGGTTGTTCTCTTTTATTTTTCGGGGCAGATCCTAAAACAGAATATACATCAAGAGATAAGGAATCCTCTAGCCAAACTGGGGGACATGGAGGACCAAACCAACGCAGCCGAAGCCTGAAGGCCAACGGACGCCAGCTTATGAGCTGACTTACTAAATGATCTCCTAACCCAATGGTAAGAGATTTCATTAAGCTCCTTGGCTAAGACCTTTCAATCCTGAATTAAGCATTTTATGGACCATGGGCAACAAGCCACATCAGATTTGAGAAAAGAGATAATCTCCAAGCAATCCCCTTTAAGAACCACATTTTTTAGCTTCAGATCATAGGTGCTTGGCAGTTCAAGGCGTTGGAAAAATTTAGGGGATTGTTTCTGCTCGAGGGCACAGGTCACTTTTTCTAAGACATTAATTGTCTCCTTTTGATGCAAAAGAGTTCAGACGATTAAGTCCCCAGGATACTCAAGCTACAATAATTTTCTCTCCACCTTGCTTGCACATTTGCGGTACAGTCTAACAACACCACTTCACACAATGATGTTCAAAAAAAGAGAGTAAAACCACAAAAATAAAAAATTGCAGAATTTTCTTGATACAAGTAGCTCAAACGGTATACCTCACTAAATTAAAAGATCCCATGCTTTCGTAAAAAAAAAATATGAAAATAAGATTTAGCCCATTTTTATATACAAGAATGGGTCATACAACATTGAACCATATTCCTTCAATACATGGATGGTTTTATGATTTATTTATTTATTTTATTAAAGCTCCCAAAGTTCCAATCTTTAATATATTTAATAAGTTTTGTAACATATCAAACATAAAGCATTACTTTAATATATATTAAATCTCAAACCATTTTGCATGTATAATCTATATTATTTGATTGTAAAACGGTCACTTAATAAAATATTATTTAAAAAATACATGTAACAATCAAAGCATTGCAACGGTCTACTCTCCTAATAAAATATTATTTCACTATTATTTTGAAATAGATATAAAATATAGTAACAACAACAGTAGAGAGAAGAACACCCAGCTCTAGTGGGGCAAAAAGAAAACAATCCATGACTCTCATCATTCCAAATGATAATACCAGCACCCACTTTGGAGTCATTGTCGAGAATGGATCCATCAAAATTAATCTTAGCTACGCCCGACATCGGAGGAATCCAAAAAGAAGCATTTAGCTGACTTAGCAACCTCTGGGGCTGTTACTTTAGAGAATTCAACCTCCCTTATCAACCTACAAGAATCAAACACAATCTTACATTTAGTGGAATAGACATTTTCAATATCGCATTTTGTCATCATGCCATATGCCAATAAATCTGTAAAATGTCAAACCAAAATAACATACACAGGAGGCATTCCGCAAGTAAGAAAGGAAGAATATCAAGGAAGCCCCTCTTTTACCATAAAAAAGGAGCCTCTCTTAGTTATGGAACAAATATATAGATAAGCACAAATTTTAGTTCTCTCAAAATGAAAATCCAACAAGACAAGTTGTGCTTTATGGTGCAGAATGTTGCACAATCAGATGC